>JAGDQP010001089.1:98093-124312 GCA_022664845.1 Lepisma saccharinum
TATGTTCAGCACGAAACAACTTTTCGAAAAGGCTCAGTAGGCTTTGGTGTGATTATTCGAATTCGTATCCAACTAATGTCACATTATGTTCAACATGAAACAACTTTTCGAAAAGGTTCACAAGGGAACCTTACGGGGATTTTCGCTGGACCAGTTCCAAAAGAGAGGTGACAGGGTAGGAAGTCAGAATGTGAGGTTATTTTTTTCGGAACAGGAGTGTGAGAGGCAGGAGAACGGGTTAAGGGTGAACTGGTGCTTCGGTCCAGTAAAACTGTACCCGTTTTCTTTTGCCAGTTTCTCATAAACGAAAGCAGAGAATGAAGTGTAACTTACCATGATTATAAGTAATGCTGTTCTACACTAGAAGCGACTAGTGTAAAGCACCGTCAGTGTTGCCAGCCGTAGACATTTGCAATGTTGCCAGAATATTAAAAGCCCGAAAATATCGGTGAAGGCAGGGACTATAACGATGAAGTCAACGTCATTTACTGACAAAGTGTAGTTTATTCTAGTGCTGTGTACTACTTCGCCAAAACTATTTTGATTTCAGTGGTAATAAGCGAAATTACCAGGAATCCTGAAATAGTCATCAGGAAATTCGAGTTAAGTGCAATTTATATGCAGACTGTCAATGAGTAGATGATTCGGACAAAACGTGTTGTTACAATGAGCACATCTCATGAATGAAAAAGCACTGCACTGATCTGATGAACAAACTTCAGAGCCAACAGTGTCACAGCAGTACTGCATCGGCGTTCTGAATGGTTCCGGTTCTTCGTCCAGATATCCTGACTTGTACCATGCATACTTGATCATGTTTCGAAACATTGGGGACGAAAACTGATAATGAGTGAAGGATTGGAGACGAATGAAGTTGTCCAGATGCCAGATGTTGAACTCTTCGGTCGCGATAATGGCATCAGTCACGAACTTAACAAATGCTTTATACGGGCGGAGGAAATAGACATCCAGTGGCTGAATGAGTCCTGTGCATCCTGGTGGAATCAAATGCCATTCAAATTCACTAATGCGTTCTGGAATTGTTGATTTGATTAACATTTCATCCGTATTGGCTTTGATCTGTGTTCAGGATCGGTTTGGGAACCAAATGTCGTTCGATGAACAAGGATTTCATTTTTCTGACGAATTCATCTGATTTCGGCTGTATATCCTCCTCTTTTGAGGCGCAGGTCTTTGACACTTTATGAGAAATTGATCGCGAGACCATCCTGTTCCTTTTCTTAAACTTGTAAATCCATGAATCTGATGTTTACCATCTGGATCAACCTGGCATTTGATTTGCAATACCCACTGTCTGATTGTTCTGTCATGAATTATGGCATTGCGTGCAGACATTTCTTTGAAGTGCTCAAACACTGGTGTTTATAGTACTCATCTTCACGCGCGACGTCATCTTTTCTCGCGATCGTTCATAGTTCTGCAGCACGCCAAGCGATTTGATCTTTGAAAACTTGGATCGAACAGATGCCAGAGATCTTCTCTTTCCTCCAGCTGTGCTTGTCCAGTACTGGAATGCCCGTTCTTTGTATTCTTCTGACAGTTCGCTGACTCCTTTCTTCTTTCTTTCCGCTGACGGAACATACGATGAGCTACTGCCTTGAGATGACGGTGTTTCTTCTTCATCCGACACTTCCGGCACATGTTGCGTTGATATGGCTTGCAATGTCATGTCGATATCCTCATCACCATATTCACGATCAGTTGAGTCCACATCCAGGTCTGAAGCGTCCTCATATGTCAGAGATTCATACCGCTCAACGATCACTCATTTATCCAATAACTCGGCACATATCTGGTCGAACATTTCCCGATCTGCAATGGATGGTGCGTCATCAGATGTGCCAAATTTCTGAACCTGTAGGCGAATGACCACTTTCGGATTCATCCTGAAACGACAAATAAAAGAAAACATTAGAATCCCTATAAAAATGAACAACAGGTTTATCAGCACTCCACAAGAATTGTAATAGTTCATCCCATAAATATTTTTATAGACATAGAAAAGGAAAGGTGAAAGCAAGAAAGTAGGAAATAACTTCGTTTTAGCGTACGTGTCCACTGCAAAAGGAAAGAGAGAAGAGAGGAGAGCGAGTGCCTATAACAATGGACTCAACAGCATTTGATGACCAATTATCATATATTTTCAACTAATATCTTGATTTCATTTGTAATTAGCATCATTGCTGTTTCGTGTTATTTTGCTTTCTTTTTGTGCTTATTACAAGTAGTATACAGCACTAGAATAAACTATACTTTGTCAGTCAATGACGTTGACTTCATCCTTATAGCCCCTGCCTTCACCGATATTTTCGGGCTTTTAATATTCTGGCAACACTGACGGTGCTTCACACTAGTCGCTTCTAGTGTAGAACAGCATCACCTATAATCATGGTAAGTTACTCTTTATTCTCTGCTTTCGTTTATGAGAAACTGGCAAAAGAAAACGGGTACAGTTTTACTGGACCGAAGCACCAGTTCACCCTTAACCCGTTCTCCTGTCTCTCACACTCCTGCTCCGAAAAAAAAATAATCTCACATTCTGACTTCCTACCCTGTCCCCTCTCTTTTGGAATCAGTCCGGCGAAAATCCCTGGAACTTGGTTCGTAAGGTTCCCTTGTTAGTAGGCTTTGGCGTGATTATTGGGGATGATACTATCCACTTCCAACTCTTTCATTTTATCAGCTTTGTTCCTTCTTCCAATTTCTGTTATATTGTAACATTTTGTAGACAAGATTAGTACCTTCAATACTGAATTTTCCTCCTAAACTTTCTTTTCAATTTTATTATGATTTACACATTATGTAATTATATAAAATTAAATAGTAATATAAAATAAAAGTAATTGAATGTAATGTATCTTATTTTAGTTTTACACAATGTTTCTCATCGTATCATTTACAGTGCATATGACCTTTTTTAATTTTCTTTATTTCAATCACAATTAACGGAAGTATTGATTCAGAATCGTTCTATATATTTCGTCTTTTATCATAGCTCCACAACTTTGCTGTTGCCTAGTTGGATTCCAGGACACGTCGAGATCTGAGGATGGAATGAACATCGTGAAGACTTCGCACTTGGTAATTAACACGCTCAGGACCAAATTCAATCAGGACTGTGCCCACGAGCGGGCAGACCACCGCCATCGGACTTCCTCCTCCGTCCACGGACTTCACTATCTAAAAACAGCCATAGAAACCAATTGGGAGGCAACACACAAATGCTAGCAAGGAAGTAAAAAAAAAAAAAAAAAAAAAGTTCCCAAGACGAGGAATTGAAAAGAGGAGGCCAATGCGTGGTTAGAAAAAGGAGTGAGCTTGATGAGAGAGGGCGGGGGAGGTGGTTGTGGTCAAAATGAGAAGCGCTCCATCGAAAGAGGAACTGAAGGGATTTCTTAAGTCATCATTTTTTTTTTTCACACGAGATTTTCTCTCTTATTCTTTTGGTCTAAAGATGATGATGATCTTCTCTAGGAGACTGCAGAGAAAAAAAGAAAAAATCGAGCACCAAATTTGATTTGAAGCTTGAGTTAACAAAATCTCAGATGTCTAGAAAAAAGTTTTGATTAACTTATGGACTAAAGACGTTGACTAGTAGGTATCACCCCTCTTATACACTGATAATATGGAGCTTTCACAGCAAATGGTGACCAACACAATATTTGGAATCGTACAAATACAGTGGACTCTCTTTAATTCGAACTACATACATATATGTGTAACAATATTAGTTACCTCGTGATAATTTCAAGGGCAATAAACTTCTGTTCGAATTATCCAAGTTCGAATTACAGAGAGTCCGTTGTATTTAAAACACAAGGTGGATCAAAAAAAATGCCGTTTTCGTACCTCACATTATTATTGAATTTTGGAATGGAGCAAGTACACTGCTTCATACAAAATGGCCTCCGTCTATAGTGAAACGTCTCTTTCAATGAATCACAAGATTCTTAATCCCGTTCCTGAGGAAACGGTGCCCCATGAAGCAAAGAAGTCCCGTGTGGCTATGGATACCGTAACTGTCATTACTGTAATAAAAAAAATATCGAAACTAATAATACTTACGATCACAGTGCAACACACAATAATGTAGGCTTCGTTTTCGGGAGGTCCTGAGTTCCATACCAGCGGCCGACCATCCTGATGGAGTTTTTTTCTAGGGTTTTTCCTCAGTCATATCAAGCAAATGCCGGGATGGTACGTACAACTTAGACCCATGGTCGACTTCTTCCCGCATCCTTTCATTACCCTATCCTGACCCGAATCATAGATGGCTAGAAATCATAAATAAATTCAAACATAATGCCGTAACTGTAAACGTCATTAGCGCAACAAAGAAATATGTCAAAGAACAAAGAAATGCTGCAATAAAGGTGTAAATAATAATTTAGCAAAACACTGCAACATATAATGTCGTACCTGAAAACGCAATTACTGCCGTTAGTGATCCTATACAAACACAAACTGGTCTAAGTTGACTTACGCCGGTTTGTCATTTCAAAGTAATTTGCATAGGGTCTCTGAAAGAGACGAACTGTACTTACTTGTACTGAACACCAGCTTTTGTGTGCTTATTAAAGCCAGAACTTACGTCACAGGTTATGTGTATATGTCATAGACGTACTCAGCAGAAATTAGTTTCGTCACTTCGTAAGCATGTAAAGAGTAGTTTGAGGATACATATTTAGGACATATTTATCGAAAAAAAGGCCATTTTTGAATTACGTCATTTCGTGTTTGGAGTGATGAATTAAGGGCTTGGTAGTCACTTTTCCAACCTTTCTACCCGGAAGACTGAATGTCGAGGGACGTGGTGAGATTTGACAAGCTTAGGACAAAAAGATGTCAGCTCAACCTAAGAATGCTAAAAACGACAGACAAACCGGCAGACAGATAAATAGACAAGTGATTGATTGACTGATTCATTGTTTGAGTGATTGATTAATTGATTGATTCATTCATTGATCGATTGAATGACTGACTGACTGATTCATTCATTCATTCATTCGTTCATTCATTGATTGTTTGACTGATTGATTGATTCATTCATTCATTCGTTCATTGATTGATTGATTGATTTTAATTTACATCTTCAGTGGAGGCACTAATACTCCATCTAGATTATTATACTATCCAGATATATAGAGAGACAGATACAGACAGAGAGAAAGGGTGGGAGGAGGACAGAGAGTGTGCATATGTATATGTGTGTGTGTGAGAGAGAGAGAGAGAGAGAAAGAGAAAGTAAATGTGAAAATAGAGAAAAAATAACGTTGCAACATTTTCATTATATTTTCATACACAATTCCAGCAAAGATGACGACACGAAACATTCGTTTAAATGTACAGCCTCTTGGAGAACACTCCTGTTAACACGATACGCTCTGAAATAATACACAGGTGTGATGTCACTTTCAACCGGAATATTACAACACACACACGCACACATACGGTAAATCCCCCCCACCCACCCCAAAAAAGAAAAAAAACAGAAAAAAAAGGGATTAAAGGTTGGGGAAAAATAAAAAAAAAACGAAGGGGAAAAAAACTAAACCCATCGAACTTGTGTAGTTGAATTACCCTATCCAAAAGCCTGTGTTGAAAGGGGGAAAGAAAAGTTGGAAAACATTCACTCTCTTTCTCTTTCTGTGGTATTTCCCAAAAGCGACGAACCGAAAATGGAACTGTCTCTTGACACAAGTAGCTCTTTGCCCATGGATGCTTTTTTTTCTTTCTTTCTTCTCGTATCACTCTGGAGAGATGGAGGAAACCGTGAATTTTGATCTGTACTTGTCTTACTGTGTTATTCACATCGCTCACAGTAAACCACTAACGCATCTCCTTTTCATCCTAAACCACTCTGGAAATAATAGTAAAAGAAAAGTATAGATAGAGAGAATATTCTTTCACTCGTTCGCTGATACTTTTTTTTTGAGGTACTGAAACAAAATCACTGGAACTTTTTCAGATGCTGTTATATTGCTACTGCTCCAGTCCCGAAAATCGTTCTTTTGAAATATAATAGAGGTTCCGGATTAAAATTCAAAGATTCCATTACACAGTTTTTGTGTCAGATACGGAAGTAATCTTTACTAAAAATACTTCTGTCAGTGATTTTAATTTCTTTTCATTCATGAAAAGGTCATAAACTCAACCTACTATACTAGATGGAAGAAATATCTCACTCACTTTAAAATACGCATGCGCGTGATTTTGTCGTCGGAATCTTAACGTCCATCTATAAATTAGGTATTAATAAATGCTGCTTTATATTTTTCATACCATTTTCAATATTTTATAGGCACATCTTTTCTTCACGCCCAAAAATATACAACTGTAGACAAGGGCGCCTCCAGGAATTTTCCCAGGGGGGGGAGCAACATTAAGAGAACAATATATACACATGTGTGTGTGTGTGTATGTGTATGTGTACGTCACTGCCACAGATATGGGAGAAATTTACAGATGAATCATAAAGAAGAGCAAGTTATACTCATTTATTTATTTATTACATACGATTACAGAACGTAAAACGGTGGACAGTTAGAAAAATCGCGCACACAAAATTGGAGGGAAATTTGTATTTGATTTTATTCCCCGGTTTTTATCTAGAGAAATCGAAACTTTTCAGTTGACACCAGAAAACGAAAATGAGAAAGCTATTCTTTTTTTTTTAATTAAGTCTACTTTTATTTACCATAAATTTATATAAATTGAAATAGTTACTCTGTATGACAATACAATATCTCATTCAGCATGCGTCTCGAAGGACTTCCTGAAATTTTTTAAATAGGGGATGTTGAAACACCCTTCCTTCCTACACATCTGATCTTGCACCGTGTGATATCCATGTGTTTGGTCCCATTAAAAAGAACCTTGCCAAGTGGTGAAGATGTCGGTGCCGATGATTATCTCATTTCAGAAGGGAATGTTTCAAACAAGATAGTGAAAATCTCATGGAATGTTACAATAAATGAAAAGTAGATCTTACATTCTATTTGCAGTTACAAATCTTGTAATTTCTCTTATTCGAAGATAATTTTACCGTCATAATCCAAAAGTAACGAGTGTCCATTATAAACGGTCTATTTAAAATTCGTATCCCAGATAAACATATCTGAATTCTAAATGAGAAACAAAATCTCACAAACATTTAATTTTTGGAGGTGTTTAATTAATTAGGAGAAGAAAACAATGTGAAATCAGATCAAAAAAACTAATTTAACATATTTCAAACTTTTGAGTCGCATATTGTCATATTAGAAAATATTACCGATACTATGTTATCATGTGGGACTAAATTAAAACATTTACATAGACATATCTTTTTATTTATATTGTTCTGTTGTTGTTGTTTTTTTTAGATGATACCAAGATTTTGAAGACACTTGGCCTATTCAATTTTAATGTAAAAAAAAAAATCTGTGTCTCGTCTTGGTGAGTCTCATGATAGCCATTGACGTTCGTTTGGCAGGTCCTTAAAAGTCTTTGAAGTTATTAGTCATTCATATTTATTTCATAAACATTCGTAAACTTTATTTTGTATGCGGCATTTTAGTAACTTTGACTTAGGCCTGTGATACATAAGTGCAATAATTGTTAAAATCCACAAACATCCATCCTCCAGGCGGGATTCGAACTCGAAGCCTCGGTGATGCTGGCCTAACGTCTCAGACCGCACTACTACCTTAATCGATACATTTGTCTTAGTGATTTGCTTTCTGTCTTCAAGTACGATTTTTTTGTTTGTTTGAACGGTGATCCAGCTGCGTATAGCGTTCTCCGTTTACTATTTAAGTACCGTTTGAGGCCAAAATAGTGTATGAAAAGTGATAGAATTCAAACTATTCGTTGTAGCTTTGCTGAATGCAATAATTATATTCGCTTAGCTTTGCAAAATGAAACCTTTTGATTAGTTGAACTGAATTGTATTTATGGCCTTTAGGTATCTCAGACTCAAGCTGGGATAGGGGAGAGGAAAGGATTCCGGAAGGTGTCGACCAGGGCCTATGTTAAAGGTACCATCGCGGGATTTGCCTGGTGGGACCGAGGGAAAAAATTCAGTCAGGATGGTCGTCCGCTGGAATCGAACCTATGACCTCCCGAATGCTACACCAACGTTCTACCACCTTTTTTCTTCTTTTTTAAATTTCTTTTTTATTTCCTGGTAAACTATCTACCACAACTTAAGTACAAAAGAAAAGATATATCGAAACTGACTAAACTATCTTAAACAATCAGGATCAAACCAAAATGAACTTTAAAATATTAAACATATTTACATGATTATGACCTAAAAAACTGGTTAAGGTTTTGCCTATTTCTTCTTTTACTTCTTTAACGATTAAACAGAAAGAAAGTTAATAGACTGAAGTTAATATAATATGCATATCTATTGTTCTTCAGAAGATTTTCATATCTCAAATGAATTTGCGCTAGATACCTTTCTGCTATGTTTATGTTTCTTTCTTGAAGTAACATATATAGAGTGTGTGCAGTAAACCACACTAAAAAACGTCGTTTAGTAGCGGGAAAATGTTGAAGGAGAGGAAACTCCAACAAGTTGTATAGCTGTTTGTTTGTCACTTGACTTCTAGTTATTCTTTGCCTAAATACAACAATATTTGTGCCAAATTTGATTGCCATTAATACATGACGTAAGTCGGTGTTGAAGGGTATCAACATTATTTAATAATGAGCATTCAGGATCACTATTAAACCCTATGTCCTTTAATCGAGATTCATTAGGAAAAAATATTGTAAATCAATTGATTGTATAAGTTATGAAGGGAGAGATAAATTAGCAAATCTTTTAGATTTTGCCAAATATAATTCCAGTTAATGTGATTAGAACAATTGTTTTCTTGTTTATTCTGTATATGGAGCTTACTAATTAAATAGTCTACCTTTAACAGTCATTTGTTCTAAAGGAATTTTTTATATGCGAGAGCATGAACTAATTCAACAAAAGTGTCATTTACGTAGTTTACTTTTTACCTTCCAATGATCAATATTCAAAGGCAGTTCAAGATTGATTTCATTTAAGACACTATGTATAGTTTGCTGAGCAAAAGTTTCATTTACTGAAACTAATATTGCAATAGTACGATGTAAACATAGGGCATTACCCTGTATTTGAATGTGTTTTAAATTTAAGCCACCGCGGTTAAGGGGTAACATTAAATTTGTTCGTATAACGAATATTGGCGCCATATAAAATAGCCTATATATTTGGATATTTGGGCATACGCTTTTTGCGAAAGAGGAAAAAGTTGCAAAAAGTAGGTCCACCTGCTCACTATGTAACAATTTAGAAATCGTCCCCTTGGTATTACTAGCTCAAAACATTCTTGAAATTTATTAAGCTGAAAAACAGTGTTACCTATTAAGCGCTGATCATTATGTTTGACAGTATCTTTAATAGTAGGATACATATCAATGCCTAGCAAAACAAGATGAGAAACTGTCTTTCCCACCTTCATATATCTATCATTATATTGAGCCTTAAAAGGCATAATTTTAGTTTTTCCAGGGTTCAGGTTAAGACCTGTATATTGGCCATATTTACAAATAATATTCGTTATTGTTGTAACTTCGATAGGTTCTGTTAAAAAACACGTCAGTCACTCAGATGGTCAATGTATGACATTACTTTAAAGGACTGATTATTACATGAAATACCTTTCATTGTAAGTTCAAGGATTTCACTGTTCTATTTCATTATACATTGGAATTGTATGCAGTTTTTGCCTATTTATGTAACCACTGAACTACGGCTTCTCGGTGTTTTGGCTAGTGATAGAGACACAAGGCTAAATCTATTTTGATATTTTAAAACATCGATTTTCAACTTGTGTGCCGGAGGGCTGCAGCAAATCGATAGGAAAAGGTTAATCGATATAATCTACTATTCTGACATCAGCAGTATTTCCTTCAGAATATTCCCCATTCGGGGGGGGGGGGGTATCACCAAATTTATAAATAATGTATATTGACTCCAATGTACTTAAATATAAAATAACGTCGTATTCCCTTAGTTAACCTCAAAATAATATGAACAATATTTATAGAATGTTCTATTATATAGGCCCTACATATTTCAGGATACGTATGAGTAATACAAGTGTTGAGAATAATTTTTTCGGGGGAGCGGTTGGAAAATTCCGGGGGGCTTCCCGAAAGCATGCCTGACAGAAACAGTGGACATTAGCACACTGTCAAGAATTTCCCTTATGTGTCAAGCTTTTTTGAAGGTAAAATGTAGGTGTTGTTCACGTGACTGATAGAGTAGCACCAACTAGTGGAGAACTTTAGAAATTCCACTCTTTGGAGGTTACTATTGTCTGGTAGGTCCCGAAAAAAATGTTGACGATAATAACAAATAAATACGTGATAATAAAACAAGGATATAAATACATGAAAGTTGCTGAAATCGAAATTTTGTCAGGGATGGTGTAACAAGTCGTTATGATTCTGGTTCAGCGCAGAACTAACTACATCGATAAATAAATAATCGGTTCGGAAAATGGAAATCGGTCGCAACAGAAAGTCAAACTTTCTTCCGGTTAGTCAAAAAGAAAAAAGGAAAAGAAAACGCAAAAACATATAGAAACAAGTATAATAAAAATGAATAGCAACCAAGACGCACATAATGCAACCACCCATTAAACAGTAGAACTTCATATAAAGGTCTTATGAATGTTCGTCTTGTTCCTACTTTCTTCGTCTTTCTTTGTGTCTTTACTTCTCCTTTTTTTTTGTAAAGTACAGTTCACTTACTTTTTTTCTCTCATTCACTCTCTGGTGCCTGTTCTTGTCTTGTTAAGGTCCCCATGAGGTCCCCCATCTAGTTACTCGCTCTGTAATGGTATGGTCCCCACACGGTTTGTAGTCCCATCTTAGTAAGATAACTTGCGGGACTTCCCTTTTTTCGCAGTGTCGCTGGAAATAGTAACCATCTTGACTCCACTACAGAGCCACAGCATTTTCTTACATCTACTACATACTACTACATAAGGTCTTTTCTTTAAAAAAAGAAGAAGAAGAAGAAGGAGAAGAGAATAAAAAATTTAAAAGTATAGTTCAGAAGTCTTTAATCGACGTAGAAGTTAGCATATAACAACCAAATCTGAACCTCATATGTTCATTAAAAAGGCTAAAGGAACTTCATTTACAATTCGTTAGATGTAATATTGTTCAGCCAACTAGAACCCACCCACTAAACTTTCTTTCAAAATCTTTCCCTATAGTGTTTTTTGTTTTTTTTAATACTGCTTTGAAAATATCAAAACATGCTTGAGTTCATTAAAAATGGACGATGTATACATTTTCCAAGTCAAAGTTGCACAAGTCATAAATCACTATTTGATATATATTTTAAGTTCTGTACCTGAGGGCTAGAAACCCGTAAGTCACAAATACAGGTAATTGTTTTCGAGAAAAAACAACCTTCCTTTCAAATGGACAAACTAAATAATAGATTTTCTTATTTACATAATAAACATGTTTGGAACCCGAATCGAGGAACCATTATTTGAAAGCTTGCGAATACTGTACAAAAAACTGCATTAATCACATTTTGGTCTAAAATAGACTTGAGCGGTTCAGAGTTATTGTTCCATATGTTCTGCTTGTAACGTGTATTATTTCAGTGTTGCCAGTTTGTGCAAATTTCGGACTCAGGAAAACAGTTCAATCGTCCATATTCTATAAATCTATGTGCACGTATTATAAACATATTTTATTGCAATTATATTCTATTGTAAACATTCATTAATGCACAGGGCCTTAGTCTACAGGCTACAAGTGTCAATCTACAAGTACTTATGTTGGCAGTACGCGTTATTTGTGTTTCAAAAATCGTCTTGGCCCAACTAGTAAAACAAGTGAAGTATTTTACAGGCTTACAACCCCAGCAGCCATTACTGGTTACAAGTGCTTGTAATTTCTGTTTCATAATCTCCTCAGTCCAACTCTCATATAAGTTCAGCATGTAATAGGCTCATGAGAATTATATTGATAATTTTGATGATGAATTATTGAGCAAAAAATAATATTTAAATATATTTATGTGCATTTGCGTTGTTTCTTGTATACTCGTAATCGTGAAAATTGTGTTCAATAGATGGAAGTACTTTCTTTTCATTAGATTCAAACTTTGATAATTGTTTGATTTCAGAGAATCGGCTTTTTCCATTAACATAATAGCAGCCTAGGTCAGCTACTAGTACTTTTTTTTATATATATACAAATGTAGTTTCATAAAACTAGACCTGTACACTACAAGTTGAAAGTAAAAACTGCTAAAAAGGTTTTTACAAGTGTATGTTCCATGAAACTACAAGTATAGGACTCAAGTTACAAGCTAAAATATTTGTATTTACAAGTGCTTTTTACGAATGTACTAGCGTTTCTGTTTCATAAAATTTGACGAGTTGTAAAATTCACGTGTAAAACTAGTTGAAAGTTACAGGTCGAGGGAGCTTGGTAAGGTTTCATGAAGGAAACAAAATTGGAAGAAAGATGAGTCCGAAAACGACGACAAGGTTACTCTGCACCCTTCAAGACGGTTAAAAGAGCGTTTAAATTATGATTTTAAGAAGAGTTAAAAGTAAAACGAAATATTTCGAATGAGCACGGAGAAGGTAGATATGCTATAACATAGACCTACTTATTAATGAGGTCTATGGCTATAGGAATTGAGGCTTTTCTTGCAAAAACCACAGATACGAAAGAGTGTAAAACAGTAGCTTTGCGCTTCAATCGATAGATTTCTCTGTGTTCTACATATTTGATGAATTAATGGTAAAATTATTCTTATTTCTTATATATATCAATCAGCAAAATTATGGTCTTCGGAAAGTTTTCATTCTCTTTTGAAAATTTACCTTTTATTTTGACATCTGTGCTTTTCGCAATAAATGTCCCAATGGATAGGGAATGCTGTACAAGACGAAACTCGGTAACAAGCGGTCCTAGCTCAGTTGGTAGAGACCCAGATAGGAAGGAAAACTTGTAACAAACTTGTAGCAGACTTGCAGTTTAAGTGAGGCAAACTTGCATTACAAATTTGGTAGTTTGTTGCAAGTTTAATGCAAACTTCCAAGTTTCCGCAGTTCGAACTTGCAGCAAGCCTGCTTGTAAGTTTGCGTCGCAAGCCATCTCCAAGCCTTTTCCTTGAGCTGCAAGTCTACGGCAAGTGTGTGTAAGTTTGCATTACGCCTGCTGGAAGTGTTTCACTTGCACCGCAAGCCTTTTACTTGTGATTCAAGTCTGCTGCAAGTGTGTGTGTAAGAGCAAGCCTTCTGCAAGGGCTTCACTTGTCCGACAAGCCTCTGCAAGTGATAGTGGCGACGTACATACAAACTTAAACTACATACAGCGACGTACATTATTGACAGACGTATATACAAGCTTAGGCTACATACAGCGTTACGTATTTTTCTAGGTCAATAACATTTCACGTAACAACTTTTTTCTACATATATTATTTGATACTTACCACAAAATTACTTTATCCTCAAGACAGTAACATCCACTAAAGGAATAAAACAAACAACAATAGCACCGCAGCGGGGTCGGTACTGTCAACGGATTTGATACTTGTTCCACCTGGTGTTAAAAATTGGAACTAAGACACTTGCTGTGCAGACTTGCATCTAGGTATCATTGAACTTGATATACAAACCAGTAGATTATGTACATCTACCTGCAAACTTGCTGTGGGCCTGCAATGCAAGGAAAATCTAGCAAACTCTTACGTCATGTGCAGGTTACTTTCTGTGAAAACCCTTACAGGTGTGCAGTGCACAGAAAGTCTTGTAAGTCAAAATCAAGTATAGTGAAGACTTGCAGCAAACCAAAGTGGTATCTGGGGAGTTGACTTCACAATCGGAAGGTCCTGGGAACGATCCTTACAGCCGCCCATTCTATCAAGATTTTCCCTCAGACTCATCAACAAATGCTGGGATGGTACCTACTGGGCTATGGTGGATTACCTTCTAACATCCTCTTTCGCAACCTATTACCTGAGACACCTCAAGGCAATAAATAATTTAGAAGCACAAAACCGGAAAATACTACACTATCATACCAATTTCTTAAATCGAAATAGTCTTAAACTGACGTGGAGCACTGTAGGTTACATACATAGTGTATACAAAGTTGTACATAGTTTTGTTGACGTAGCGAATACTGTAGTGTTGCGAATCACAGTAAAGTTGCCTGAAAATATAGAAGTTCAACAATTCTATGTATTCGGAGGTATGCTTATGTTTTGTGGGTGTTTAAATAAATCTTATTAATACTCATGATTGTTCTTAAGATTATAATTTAAACGCTTCATGAAGCGTCTTGGACGGTATAGAGCAACCCAGCCGTCAGATTTTATCTCTCTTACAAAATTTCCCCCTTTACATGTATGATGAAAACGTACCAAGTCAAATTTTATGAAACACAAACACTAGTTCACTGACAAAAAACACTTGTAAATACAGGTGTTTCAACTTGTAACCTGAGTACTACACTTGTAGTTTCATAGAACATACACTTTGTTAGAACCTGTATTATCTTTACTATGATCCTTACTATGAAGATCCTCTGTTATGTATTTGTTATCGCTGAACGCCGTTATCACTATTATCTCAGGGTTTTCGTTGTAGGCTCTCTCGAGATCTTAATAAGACATAGCAGTTATTTTAGTTAAAATGTCCGCTTTTATGGACCCAGGCTTACGCTCAATATGAGTGAAACTAAACTTAACTTAATATCCACCTACCAGGGAGTGTTTGTTGCACTCCGGCAAATGAATGGTTAGCTGCAGAATAAAAACTCGGTATATGAATTACGTCACAACCTTTATTCAATATAGGTCGTGAATCCGTCTAGCGTTACCCACTTCAACCTTTTACATTTCTTGGTAGGCAAAACAGATCAGCTGTTCACATCCTTACAGTAACTTTATGACATAAAGTTCTCATGATATAACTTCGTAGCAAAATTGAATCGGCAGTTTGAAGAAGGCAATAAACGCCAAAAATGTGAAAATCTACTTTATACCGGATTTGATATCTGGAAGGGATGGCGCAACTGTACAATACACAATGAAAGCAAGAAAACATTAGTAAAGCCTTCAAATATAGGTGCGAAATAGAGATGGGCAAAACTAGCGTAGCAGCTATTTTTCACTGCTACATGGGATAAATTGCTATGACTGCTACAACCGATGAAAAATAGCAGTTACTGGCTTAGTTGCTATTTTTCTTCGAAGCTTGTTAATGGTAATACACATTGTTTCCTGTTTTCTAAACAAACAAAACTGCTGGGAGAACGGAACAAAATGGCAGAGACTTGTGTGCAGAGAGGACAACCATGACGTGTGAACACCACGTAATTAGTAGCGTCTGTTACTCCTGTACCGAATTGATATAAAGAGCTCTCAGAAAGCACTGGATGATAGTTGGCTGCGTGGAGTAATGGATAAGGCATTGGACTTGGGATTCAGTGGTAACGGGTTCGGTACTCTTTCACCTAAAGTTATTTTTTATTATTTTTTTTTAAGAGAAACTCCTTTTGATTTTGTAGTTTCGAAGGGAAGCTCTGGTCTTGCGATTACACTTTTTTCTTCCTTTGAGGCAGTGAAAACAGTACAAACATTAAACAGTCCATAAAATTAACATAGTTTAGAAAAAATGAACCAGCAATTTGAAGAAGTGAACAAACACTAAAAAATCGAAATTAGTTTTTTTTTTACTAAAAATGCACCTCAATTTATACCAGCTTATCATAAGGTAGAAGAAAAGAACGATACCTAGTAATAGAATGATTTATCTGGCCTTGGAAATATTAGTCAGTTTGAAGAAGGGAACAAGGCCACTAGCGTCTCAAAACAAGAAGGCCCATTTTTGAATGTCTGAGAAAACACGATTCAGTCACGTGTGCAATAAAAGAGAACACCATACCTGACTTTACCAAACTTCTACGTGCCCTTGGTCACTAATTTTATTAAATTTCCTAATGCGTTTATATAATAATAATAATAAATCACAGCCATATTCAATCCACTACTGGATGAGGCCTCTCCCCGAAGGGAGGAGTTGGTCTACTCCTCCCACGCTGACCAGAGGAGAGCCGAAGCTCTCACTGTGATCGCCACTGTATTTTTTGCACAGTCATCTCATTTACGGTGAAGGAGTAATGCGCCTGTGCGAGAATGATCCTGCCGTAAGAGGAGTTCCTTGTATTTGAAACACTACCACAGGGCACTTGTGAAAACACGAGTTAATCGTGCGTGCAATAAAAAAATACCGTACCTGACTTATCTTACCGCCACGTGCGTTTGTTCACTAATATTATTAAATTTCCTAATTCGTTTATATATATAAAAAAGTGAAACGTTAATTTAATTAAGAAAAAAACACACACCAGGTTTCGATCCAGGGTTACTTGCACTAGCTTTCGAACATGCTATCAATACGCTAAATTGCAAACTGGATGCAGTTGTTTGGAAGTACTATGTACTGTTAAGGAGTAATGTGTATGCGCAAGGATGGCTCAGCTCTTCCTGTCGCTGGTCGCAAGTTATTATACTAATTCAGCATGAAAAAATTACGCTTCCGCCTACCAACCGTACCCACCGCTTTATAGTCTAGTTTCCTGATTTAATTGTTTTGATGTACTGTTTCTTCTCCACCAGTAAATCCAACTCCGATAATTACACAGATTAGTTTTACAACAGAACTAAACTACCTTCGTCCATATCTCTACTGCACACGTAACAGGATACAGGTAAATAGGTTAATCTAAAATATTGTTTTAAAATTCTTTTTCGCAGACGGGAATAACTAACTCGCATTTAGATACGTTTTCATACACTGATATGTTTAACTACTATTGTTAACAGATATTTACATATAGCAACTTTTGCTATCACTGTTACGGAATAAAAGCAGTTTTGCACATTATTTTGTAGGGCGAAATTTCTGTCAGTGGGTAGACGAAAAAAAATGAATTTATTACTTAGGCCCCCTACTTGTAACTTTCGAGTTCATTGTGGATACGTTTCTTGTAAATAACATTCATTTGAAGGTTTCTATTGCGTTTTTCTTCATTTTCTGGTCGATTTTTTCCATTCTTATGTCTCAACACTTAAAAATGTGCAGACGTTTTTCCATAAGTTTGAAGAAGGAAACAAATCCACCAACTTTTTTTAATTCCACAGAGAAAAATACAATACTTGTAAACTGTCTGAGCAGTACGAAAAGATCAGAAGACCGCTTTGAATATTCAGTAGCAATATTGTTTCCTTTCAATAAATAATAAACATATTATACAGTTTTTGCTAATTTCCCACAAAACAGCTTTTTGGATTTGTTTACTTCTTCAAACTGACGATTCAATTACTGTTAACAAATAATTTAAAGCAATTATTATAAACTAGCTTTCTTTATAAACATAAATATATATAATGTGCTTTGCTTTATGATTAAGTATAACTTCGCTTGCCATCTATTCCGATCAAAGTTGAAATAGTAATAACTAATAAACATGCCACTATAACAACTGCATAACGCCTGTCGCAAGTTTATCCATGTAGACTCAATCCTACGATAGTTAACATAACATATCAGGTAAAACTCTAGTTTCCATTCCCGTTGTTACATACTATTAGGTTATGCCACATTAATTTGCGTTACAGTCAGTAATCTTTCTTCCACTGTTGAGTTACGTAGCATTCGCTTAGATTTGCGTAGGTTAGCTTAAAAAGGTATACAGTTCCCGACTTACAACCTTATATACATAAATCACATAAAAAAGGGTTAACAATATTATCTGCACCCAAACTAACCTAATGCAGATTAACTTTAAACATCATGGGTCCGACTTGTATTATCCTTATGCTAACACAGCCTAACCTAAGCCTGATGTAAAGCTTTGGTAAACTTTATTTTTATATGGGCCAGTCGAGCAACTTTGGACTTCGACCCGTCACGATTCGTCTTTAGCTGTTAAAATCCACACCCATGCCTCTTCCGGGACTCGAGCCCGGAACCTTCGAGCCGATGTCTTACCGCCGTAGACCGGTCGGCCTAATCCTCATATAGCATCATATGCTACCCATATCAACTTGTAAAAATCTTCTTTACACAAGTGATTTTACTTGTAACTTGTAGTGTAGGGGAGACCGGGGTATTCACGAACACTGGGGAATGCCATACACCCAAGTTTACGCCCAAGGAAGCTTGTTAGAAAACAGACGATTTTGCTGCACGCTAGCGGAGAGACCTGGAAAAGTGTAGCATAAATTTGGTGACAGTCAGTTGACTGGATTGCCAGGAAGAAGACGTTTTGTTGTTTTTGTCGATTCCCTTATAACGTTGAGTCAACAATCTGGGCAAGGTAAGTTGGTTTTTATCTTATCTATATTGTTACAGATAAGGCTATATATAGAAAAAAATACCATACAGAAATGATCTCTGTACAAGATTTGTATTCAAAGTACAAGTATAAAGTAGTTTATAGTATAACCTTGGACCGGATCTTAGAAGACCCTGAAGCGTGTTTGGTAAAGAAAAAAAATCTAGTGTGAAATTTTTAAATGGAGGAAGCTAACCATGTTAAAAAAACCTGCCAGTTTTTGAGTTAAATAGGGGTCTATAATAAATAGAGCTCGTTGAAGTGAAATTTGAAATCAATTTTCCAGCACGATTTATTTTTATATCAAAGTGCAAACTTAGTCTTAAAATGAAGAAAAGTATTCAATTAATAAAGGACCTGCCGCTTTCATTCATCAGATTGAAGACAGCTTGACATGTCGAGGTCGCTGAACCTAATATGTATCTTCTACAGACCTTTACGTTTTAACATATTAAGATTTCAGGATATTTTGGGGCCAAATTCCAATACTTATAGATACTCGTCATTTAAAGCATGATTTTAAGCATATAGTATAAATATCTACATTTTAGGTAAATATTGCACATGCACTTGCATCCTTATAATAACATTATTCGAATATTGTTTTGAAACCTCCACTTTTATATTGTGAAATACAGCGACATTTTCGAAATTTTGCATTTTATCTCATCACATTTATTTCAAGTTTCCATCATAAAATGAGGTTTTGTTGTTTTCTCGCCGATTTTTATTGTTGTGTTCAGTGATTCTGCCAGAACCTCCTGTGGGAGGGTGTCACCCGCCAAATGCTCGAGAGCACCCCCACCCCCCCACAATTTAAAAAGTATTACAGTCAAAAATCGATAGAATCTGTGCAAAACTCCACTTATACCCTCCCAACTTTGACTTTACAACTCCCACTACAAACTGAAAAATCTTGACGCAATCCCTGCCCACTCGTATTGTTGTTAACTATTTCGAACCATACATATTTAAATTATTAATATGAGTAGGGGGTTTCTACTTGAAACTAATAAAGATAATTAAATAAGATAATATAATAAAGATAATAAAATATAATTAAGATAATAAAAAATAAAGATAATTAAGACAATATGATAAAATATCGAAATGTCTAACAAATAATAACTAATATTCTGACTCGTTAATGAATAGGAAATAGTTCTACACCAACCTACAGATGGTAATACCAGCAGTTGTTAAATAGTAGATAATAACGTGAACTGTGCAAAATTTTACAACACACTCTTACACATTTATCATGAGTATTAATTTTTAGGAAGCAAAAAGATAAAAGTGAGTCTTCTGCTTTGTGGTTTACAATATCGTAGATACATAAGTTCCAATTCTTCCGGTCAATGTTCTACAAAATTTTGCTACTCTCATTATTTTGTTTCAGGAAGACTAGCAATATATTCTAAAGGCGGAATATCAACTTATCTGTATGCAGAAAAAGTGGTTTCTATACAATGGCATTGTAATTACATCAAACAGCTTATATATTTTCACTTTTCCGAAGTAATTACGGACCAAATTTAAGAGCTGCGATTCTACCAACAATTACGAAGGCTCCCGTCCCATAATAGCATCCCAGGCACACAAACATTCATTTTTACAAGATAGGTTGGCAAAACTGACAAACTGCGTGCTTAAGGCCGGGAAAACCCACACTTTTTTTTATTATGCCAAATAATATTTAGGCCAAGTTTAGTGCATATAGGTGGAACGAAACTGAAGTAATCTATATCGCGGCCTAGGCCCTCTCAGGAAATAATTAATGAAAACAATAAAGAAAGAAAGAGAAAGAGAGAAAAGCTAAAACAGAAGAAAGCTAAATAATTCGGTAGATTATACTGCCAACACACACTTTGCATGAGTAAGTTAACTTTTTCAATAGGGCCCTTTTGTTACTGGTTTTGTGGCTAGGCCCATCTTTCACTATGGTCTCATATTATTGGAAACTGTGATTTAGTTTGTGCCTGGGGCCTTGGGCCATTCTTTCATTATATTGTGCAGTTGGGGCCCTTCTTTCATTACATTGAGCAGTTGTGGCCCTGGGCCCTTTTTTCATTATATTGGGCAGTTGGGGCCCTGGGCCCTTTTTTCATTATGTTGGGCAGTATTTCATTACATTGGGCAGTTGAGGCCCTTTCATCGTTGAAGACTGGGGCCTGGTTTGTAGCTGGGCCCATATTTAACCACAGGCTGATGGGTCCTTTATGGATGTTAACACATCTTGTAGGTCTATATTTGATAACTCAAAAATGGAAAAACAGCGCATTTTTAAAAATGTATTTACTTTTGCCTAGTCCAAATATCAAATTCATTTAGAACAGAAAAATGCTTCGTTTATGGAACTATCCGCTGGAGCTTAGGCTACAGTGTTGACATGGATTTTTTTTCGCCAGCATAAATACCATAATTCTATCCAGCTCTGGAATAAAAGTGTTCTATCACAATCATGTCCAGTAGGCGATAATGCCAATAAAGTACGAGACTGAAAATAATGGTGTAGGTAATTACTACAGTAGACGCAAAATAACGTGATTGCTAATCAGAAGACAATGCACGACGTTTTAGAGTAGGGCCTGCTCAAAATAGACGTAGCCCTGCAGTGAGCAATGCCTCTTCCTTAGCGGCCAAGCTATTATTTTTGCGTCTACTGTATGAGGTTGATTCACGTTACGTCACAGAGGTGTTTTGATCACGTGGTGCCGGTAAAAACATCCAAGGTACTTCAGCAGCATTTGTAGAACTTTATACAGGCTACCTCAAACAATGTCAATATATGACGTCATTGTAGTCTCAGTGAAATTTTTCTATCGATCTTGGAGTGTTCGATCAATGTTTGAAGGCTGACACAAAAGGGAATATTTCAGCGTTTAGGCAAACAAAGGTCGTACTTGGATCGAACACTCCAAGATTGATAGAAAAATTTCACTGAGACTACAATGACGTCATTTGTTTACATTGTGTGGGGGGAGGTAACCTGTATAAAGTTCTACAAAGTTGCTGACGGACCTTGAATATTTCCCAGTGTCACGTGATGCAGTGCATCAACTTCATTGCTTTTTCATCATTATAATTGTAATTATATACGGTGTAATAGTCTGAGGGCCTTCCTTGGTAACCGCGGCGGCCTAGGCCCTAATATACCCAGTCCGCCCCTGATCTATATCTATATTAAAATGGGTTGGTGACATTGAACCACTGCACCAATCAAGTCAATCCTGGCAGGTGTGAGCTACCACCACTAAGCGGGATTATAAGGTCCCCTTTTCTATAGTTTCGCTATCAACGGACCCCAAAACTTAACATTTCAATGATAGGAAGTGAATATTATTCCTGATTAAGTAAAACCGTGTTATGAAGGTAAATATTTAACAAGTGTCACTAAATATCGTGGGGTTATTGGTGAAAGTACCAATTTCCTTGTCTATGAATGCAATCTTTATTTCTACATAAACTTACAATACTTGTGTTTAGAACTGTAAGAGCACGATTCTATTATTTGTGTTTTTTCTTCTATGTAATCTAAATTATACAATTGAATAGATACGAGTAATTATAAGAGTTTACAGTTACAGTTTACTTTTTTTACACTTGCACGATTTGCATTAGCAGGATTCTGTTGTTTTCTCTCTTCAGTTTACGTAAATATTTATAAAGTACGAAATGCTCGTTTTAGACAGTCTCTTTCTTTGTCTTTTTCCCTTTCGTTTCCGTTTTTTAGGTCCCAAGCAAGGTGCAAAGCTATAGCAAGAGGAACATTCTATTCCCGCTCATGGTGTCCGTCCGTCCGTGTCCTGAAATTAAATCTCAGGAACTACAAGGGGTATAGATAGCTGCGTGAGGTGTCGTTGGAAAGGTCTTGACTAAACTAGCTCAAAGCTCCTGGAACCGTCCTGATTGGTGCTGTGGTTCATTGTTGTCATCCCATTTTCGAAAACTCAAATTACTTCCATTCAGTTAAACCTAGCTGCGCCTAATCCCACTTCCCACCGTAAACAGCACTATGAAAATTAGCTAATAGTTGGTAAGTGTTTTCTAACACGAAAGACGAAATGTAATTGGGAACACTTGTGTGTAACTGCAAAAGCGGTGGGCTAGGGGAAGTGGGGCTTGCTCCCCCACTACTTACATGTAAATTCCCTAATAGTTAAAATTAAGCGTTTCTCTATGGGGAAGGGCGAAATACAATAGCAAAAAATGGTGTATATAAGCAGAGTCGAAACAGTTTTGATTAGTGGGGTAGTTCAGTGTTGCCAGTACATTTAAAAAAATAATCAAGTATTCAAATTGCTTCCATTCAACTGCGCCAAACTTGGCATAAACATTATTCGATACATGTACTGTAGCTTTCCCCGAACCTAAGCATTACAGTTGTCAGTGTTGCCAGCCTATTTTATAAAAATTAATGCTTCCGTGGATAAAATGCTATCAAGGAACCAAAGCCTTTGTTGTTGTTAGTAGAATCGCTGCCCTAATTTTTCTTTATTTCAAAATTTTGAATGTTGTAAAACTTTCCAATGAAACAGAGACTCACATAAAAATATAACGAAATGTTGAGACTGATTTTACAAAAAGGCCAAAGATTGGTTTAATGTTTTATCCTTTTCAAAATCGAATCATTGAAATTTAGTAAAGCCTCCAGCGATTTCTACAGAGTAATAATGCCTGTTCCTACAAGGGCCATGGTTTGTATTTATTCAAAAGAGCTTTGGAGTGCCGTAGAAATCCCCCAGCCACTCTTGATGCCCTCTGGAAGTCTGCTGTAGAGCAATGGATTAGATTTCATCAGAAGGACCTAGCGGAGAGTATGGCAATAAAACAACAATTCTGTTGCTAAACACTGGATGGTGGAACACCTTACTGAAATCTAAGTGGTTAGAACCAGTGGTCATCGTAATTTGATTGTATATTGCTTACAAGACAGGAGTAACTTCTTGGTCAGTATTGTTAACATTTGTGTTGCATACATTTTTTGGTGCATATAGATGTCTCTATAGTTCTCTGTGCTGAAAAATTCTGCTAACAAATAAATTAAGCTGAATTTCACAATTTTTCTCCGCGTATGTCCATGTGCATACTCTCGTTTGCTCCGTGCAGTACGCGCTCTTTATTCCGGCATTCTTTGGTTCGGCACATTCTCTTCGGCGTTCTTCGGTTCGGCACCATTCGAGCTGCTCAAGTTCGGATATTTTCCGGATGGATTCGGGAGTTCGTTGATTTGTTTTTTTAGATATTTTTTAAACAGTAACGCTCATGTGTATTTTTTTTCCTTGCCAACACATACAACTTGTTTTAAATATCATTGTACTGTACTGTATTAATTTATTATCAGTATTCCAGTTAAAATGTATTGACGCTCGATAATCCGACACGGCTATGGTCCCGAACGTGCCGGATTAAAGAGCGTATACTGTAATATGTATGTACAGAATGTCGTGGTTTGAGAAGAAATTTTTTCTTGTCTCGGGAAGAAAAAAAATCTCCCTTTGGAATATACCCGTTAAGTTCACAAAAAATATTTATTTGATATAGAAAAGAGATACTTCCTCAATCGTAAATAAGAGTACTTCATCACGGTAGCTATTGGCGAAGCTGATGTAAAATCAAAGTATTTGATTCTTAAGCGTTAATGAAAAGCAAAGACTACTGCTGTACTGTAAACTGCAGAAAGTTACAAATTACAGAGATTGTTTGCAGTCTGTTTAAACAAGTCAAAATCGTGAAATTCGCGTATCATGACACTTTTTTTTTTTTTTTTTTTTTTGTTATAAGTCGAGAACTAAAAGTAGGTCGTAAATATTAACAGTGGGGATTTCTCTGAAATATATTTTGCTTCATGCGTCTAAATCTCATAAATAACGCTCTTTGAAGAGGAATGGGGAGGGCTATTGTAAACATAATATTGCGTGGAGTAAAAACGAAGAAAGTGATAAAAATCTCCGTCTGTAGGGAAAATTGTATTAGTTTAAAATTTCTGCTAACTGCTTGAGTGTGATGCGCACGCACTTCTTCAATGGTCATAAATTTTGAAAAAGAGAGAGAGAGAGAGAGGATTGCAAAGCCAGGAAGAGTCGTAGAGCGAAGGAGAGAGAGAGAGAATAACAGCGAGATGTAAGAGTGAAGTATGAAAATCTGATGTCGCCTCTTCGCTGACCATCCCTGCCGGGGCGGCAGATTCCTCCTTTTGCTTATATTTTCCTCCAGTTTCCTCTTCTCTTCTTCGTTCCATGAGTATGTGGGCGCCGTTTTGACACAAGCACCCACCCCTTTTCTTTTCACCCCCATCCTCCCCTCTCCCACGCGCCCCCCCTCTTGACATCGCGACGCTCGTAAATATCGAAGCTGGTAGGAAGGTGGAGGAGGGACAGTCAAATAATCCGAGGCCATGCTAATCAGACGACGCCGTGATCCGCCTGGACCAGGAGGAAACAGTGTGGCCAACTTGAATTGAACAAATTTTGTCAAACATATTTCTCTTACCTCACATAGCACCTTGAAATTTCGTTTCAGGTTTTTCCACTTAACAATCGATGTCAAACAAGACTAACTATCATCAAAATGCGCAAACAAAGACAATCTTAAAGACACCACGCAGTTCCGATTTTAAACTAGTTACAGGTGAGCGTTCCGCAAACTATGTTTAAGTGCGGACCAGTTTTATTGGTTGGTAGGTTCAACGCAACACACTGACCACCTTTGGTCCGCGGACCATAGTTTGCGGAACGCACTTATCAGTGCTGGATTAAACTATTCGAAGGCCCTGGACTATTGACTCCCGCCCTGGGCTAAAGACACTGTTAGAACTGCTCTTACTTATCCCTTGTAGTCGTAAAAGTAGCTGATTTTACCTTTGGCGGGGTCCCTAAACGAGATTGGGTCCTGAGCTAGAATCCCTCTAGTCCCCCCACTTAATCCGGCTTTATCCGCCGTTTCTCAGCAAAAGTAAACAATTTCAAAATATTGCGTTGTTCATTGGTACATATTCATAAGAATGATCGGACCCATTGTCCAAAATGTCATTGTTACTGGCATTTGTCCAGTATTTTAAAAAAATATAATAAGCACAAGATATAGTAGGCCTCTTGAGTTTGTTACAAGTCTGAAGGATCGTTTGGAGAGTACAACTTTCAGGAAAGGAATGAAGAAAATGACAGCCAAGACTTATTTTCAGATAATATCCCGATATTCGCTTGGTAGGATTGAAGAGAACTGTGAAAAACAGTAGGGTGTACAACGTGAGAGTGCTCAAGTCTCTATACTGATATAAAATTAGACACTTTTGTCACTAAACCATGGATCTGACATCCTAGAAATTTTGATGATGTTCATGAAACACTGGGCATGCAATTATAAGGTCTCTATTCAAGATCTATGCTGCCATCCGTCTACCGCTTTACCATATGTTTGTTGGTGGTACTACTTGTAAATTGTCCCATTAAACTCATCATAAAGAATTCCTCCTGTTGGGCCATGCCATGGAACCCTACGAGGGCCTCTCGTTTCAGCCATTCTTATCTCTAAAGACTGGGTGGAAGGTTGGTTAATTACTACCCCATGAGGAAAACGGCGGGCCTCCGGTGGCCCACCAACCATGAAGGCGGGCCACCGGAGGCCCGCCGAATTTTCCTCATGGGGTTGCTTTTCTACGAAAAATAATTCGTGAAATATTAAGAAAACTACACTCTGAAATGAAACAAAGGACCATTTTCTATTTTTATTCATGGACGTGGAACTATTAATCCCAAAATTGTGATAGAAGCACAAATAATTTA
>JAGDQP010001090.1:0-10108 GCA_022664845.1 Lepisma saccharinum
GAGGACACTCAGCCTGACCCTATACAGGGTGATTTGGAAGATGAGACATCTGAAGAAAGTGACGATGGTAATGGAGATGTACCTGACTGGATAAAACCGAGTGCAAGACACAGACAGCGGCCACAGCTAACATTCACTGGTACCCATGGTGTGACAGCAAATGTTGATGAAAATTCAAGACATCTGGACTTCTTCCGGTTGTTTTTCACAGCAGAAATTCTCCATTTGTTGGTAGCAGAGACAAACAAATACTATGACCAATACGTTACCAAGCACGGACCTACAAAACGACAGAACTTTCCTGTTACTGCTGACGAATTTTTTGCAGTTGTTTTGCACATGGGACATGTCAAAATGGACACAATACCAGACTATTAGGCGCGAGCAGAGTCTTCATTCCATCATCCTTGGTTTCCACGGGTCATGGTGCGTGACCGATTTATACATTTCCTCAGGTTCCTTCATTTTGAAGACAATACGACAGCAACGGACAGATTGTGGAAAATCAGACGTTTCTTTGACAAGATCTGTAGGCTCTATAGTTCGAACTACAGTCCAACTGAGCGTTTAGCAGTGGATGAGGTTATGGTTTTGTTCAAAGAAAGGGTGATTGGAGAAATAGAGCTCGTGACTAATTTCGGAAAATATTTTTTTCTTGAATAATTATAAACAGCGTGGTCTTGGTTTTCTTCTCGGTTACATACAATATTACACGGTTTATTATTATGCACTTCCGGCCTTGGAACTATCGGCGGTGCCTTGAGGGGGGCGTCCCAAAACGGATTTTTTAAGAAAAAAATTGACTTTTTAAAATTTCTTCTTCTTCTTCTTCTATATTTTAAGGCACAATGGCCTATCTATAGCACATTTTAGTACCCTATAGTATTGTGAACAAAACAAGATATTATTCATTATTTTATGTTAATTACTGCTGAAGATATAAATTTTTCTTTATAACATGAAATTATTAACAAAAATTGGAGAAATAGAGCTCGTGACTAATTTCGGAAAATATTTTTTTACTGAATAATTATAAACAACGTGGTCTTGGTTTTCTTCTCGGTTACATACAATATTACACGGTTTATTATTATGCACTTCCGGCCTTGGAACTGTCGGCGGTGCCTTGAGGGGGGCGTCCCAAAACGGATTTTTTAAGAAAAAAATTGACTTTTAAAAATTTCTTCTTCTTCTTCTTCTACATTTTAAGGCACAATGGCCTATCTATAGCACATTTTAATACCCTATAGTATTGTGAATAAAACAAGGGATCATTCATTATTGTACGCTAATTACAGACTGAGCTATGGATATTTTTAATTAACAACGTCGAGTGATAATGACATGTTCCTCCGGAGGCCGCGTCGGGAAGGGTCTTACCGGCGAAAATGCCTGCGTTGTTTAAAGGTTAAATGCTTTAGTTTGTAGTTCACCAGTACAATCACTTGGAGCGCCACTGTCTGAAGAATCGTCTATTCTACAATATTTACTTACTCATTGAAGCCATACAAAATCTTATTGTATTTATCCATAGTAGCAATCAATTGCTTGGTAAGACGGCAATGATTTATTTACAGTCTCAAAATAAAACCATATTCGCGTCTTTTTACACTCACGTTTAGCAGTTAATATTACGCATTCATTACAAAAGAATATTCCATTTCTTTAATATTGTGTTATTAGTAGTAGTAATCAAGTTCAACTTAACTTTTAAGAAAGAGAACAATTATCTAGAAAAGTTTAATGTTATTTACAAATCAATTGTGCTGACATCTCTTGATAAAATCTTGAATTATAACCAGCAGAAGCGTGTGTGTGTTCCGTTCACTGATTTGTTGAATCACCTCGCTTTTCGTATGCCTAGAATCTGGAGCAGTTCACTTACAAAAGTGTGTTGTTGTTTTTTTTTTTTCAACTGTGTAACGTATTGTAAAAACAAAGCCAAGGGTTTGCTTCCATGTCGATTCCAAAAGCCAAGGGACAAGTGACTTTGACGAAAAAAAAAAAAGTTCGTTATAATTTTTTATATATAATACAACACAAAATTGTCAGAAAGTTCAAAGTTTTCTTAGTATAAAATATGACACTTTTGTGTCACATATATTTCGTGTTATAGCACTTACATGTATACCTCGCGACGAATTACACGAACTGGCATTTTAAAAACTTTTCTTTGTAACAAACTATTATAGCTTTCCACAAACTGTTTCGTCACAAATAAATTGAACAAAACTAACTTTCCTATGAGCCGTCACTTCACAATAAACCACAAAAGTAAAATATTTTCGCTATCTACCAAATTTCATTTTTATCTTTCTTTACTATGCTTGCGGTTTGTTCAAACCAGAAAGCGAGGAGGAAAGGTTCATATTATGGCCTCCAGGACCATCGAAATCTTCTATTGTATGCTTGACTTTTCCTTTCCCCTCCCCCCTTGTGTTAAAAACCTGTATAAACCAAAAAAAAACGTACATATTTTGAAATTGTCTTGTTCAAAAGCCTCAATATAACAGGATCGTTTTCGAAAGTTTTGAAACCATGGAAGGTGTGGTATGACGGGAGTCTTGTTAAAAGCAGAACCTCTTCCCTTTTTTTTTCTTTATCTTTTCAGTTTTATAGCGATATGGTCAATTACATTAGAGGTCACACCACTACCACTGAATGTGCAGGCCGCCAGAATCTGGTAGGTCGTAAATAGTAAAGCAAAGAAAAAAAAAGATACAAAAAAAAAAGAACTTACAACACGTCCGACGGTAGCTACGTAGCAAGCACGAAAAATATTTTGATTCTCCGATAAATATACAAGACATGCCTCTAGTCTTATAATATGTGGCTTTCCCGACCTTTTATTATATCGCCAACGAAGCGATTACCTGATTAGAGAATAGGTTTGCAAGGTTGCCAGTAGGCAATAAATGTACTATAATGTAACTTTGATGTAATTATTTGTTAATTTTTGTTTTTTTGAATGCGCAAGGAATGTTCTTTATTTATTTAATGTTTCTACAACTTTAAGGTCATTTTACACTAAACAATAAGAACAGCAAGGAATCGACCCTAAGACTCGAGAACCAAATCTCGCTTTCTATGCTGTGGTTACGGGTTCAATTCCCGCCATGTCTATTGAATGGCGTGGTTCGGAGCGGAGTCCACTTTACTCCCCCCCCCAAAAAAAAGTGTTAAAGTCCCGTCCTTAGGAGCTCACAGTTCGTTTACGATGTTAGTAATAACATTTCAATTAGTGTTGCCGACGAGACGAGATTTATGCTGTCTCGTCTCGAAAATGTCTTGTTCAAAGATTGCCTCGTCTCGAAAAGATGTATTATTTTGCATTACGAGAGCTCTGACTCGTCTCATCTCGTGGCAACATTAATTTCAATCAAAAACCAAATACAATGTTTCGCAGTTAGACACAGACCACGGCCACAAGAAGCTTGATAATCCATTGAGTAATCAAATATGAACATCCAATTCTTTTTTTTTTAACTCAATTGTACAGGGATTCATAGAATAGTGCAGCCTATTTACCGGCATGGCGAAATTATCAGACAGAAAAAGCACTATACGATTTTTAGTGAACAACATTTGAATTAAACGACTGCACTATAGATTTAAACAGTGTATGGGATCAAATATATGTTGCTGAACCCCCAAAACAAACTAAGTTACTTGCACGACTTATCCCATGGTTTAATCACCTTCTGTTTGTCAATTGGGAACCAGAATTCACATTCATTGAGAATATTGTATTTCTATGAAAGCAAACAAGATGGCGACAGCCGAACACTTGACCAACAATGCTGAATGTTGAAACTATTTTATAATGAATATTTCACCTCGTTCATATCTTACAACATCGCATTCTGTGCACATATCATTAATGATCACTAGAGGATATGTAATAAACTGATCTAGTTCGATTTCGAAACTATTGAAATTTTTGCTCGGTTGGCAACACTAACAACCCTATGACATCACGTGTTAACTTTAAATATATATTGATATAAATCACCTCCTTAAAACGTAATTTTCTTCAACGTATCATTGCTTACTATTGACTATATTTACCAGGATAAAATCTTGATTTTGGACTCACAAAAAATAACTATTTTTGATATTTTTTTCAGTGTACATCATCACCTCACAAAGTACGCTCACTCACTTTGAAACCACCCTGTATACTGTATATTGACCTTATTACTCCGTTGATTTGCAGCTCTATTATTGGACTATTTATTTACAGTTACAAAATATATATTTTTTAAATATCGACTCCAGAAGCCAAAGGATAAAAGTGACATTGACGAATGTGTTTAAATTATTAGACTCTGTATTCATTTTCCTTATTTATTTATTTTTGTACGAAATTGCATCGGCATATATTTTAAATTAATTCTAACTACTGTTACTGAATTCCTTGCTTATTTTGTTACATTTCACGTATGCTTTACAACATTAATAACATTTGAAGGGTCCAGGGGAAAAACGATGAGGGTCCACTATTGGTAGTTTTGCAGAAAATGAAAAATAAAGTCATGACACTCATAATTTTAACCCTGAAATCTGTTTGTATTTTTCCGCGTGTTTATTGAAGGACTGTCATCGTTTTTCTCCTGTTAGCACATGGCATAGCAAATTATAAGGCTGAGCTAACAATAACATTAATATCTTCAAAAAACGAAATATTGGACCCTCATCGTTTTTCCCCTGGATCCTACTTTATTTTTTTACATTGTTAGCTTAGTGGCAGGACGCTCTATCATGCATACGGTGAATGAGCCGTCACCAAATCAAGCTACAATCTGTGGGAGCAGTTGCTTTTGAAGAACGTCTAGTATATGTCTTGCTCCGTTATTCCCTCCACTAAGATAAACATTACACCCCAAACAGAAGATAAATATTACACTTAACAATAATAATAACCACGGGCGTAACAGACCGAAAGGTCCTGAGCCTGCCCCAACGCCATCTGTCCGCGGCTGGTGGAACTGCGTCCACCTGAGTGACGATTGTGTGGTCAGCACTGAGTGCCACCTGGCCACGAACAGGCTTATGAGGAGCATTCTAGACCAAATGGCCGTCACGTCTTTATTCACGTGATTCCCCAGTTTGCCTCACGACGCTGGATGGACTCTTCGGGGACTCCAGCCGGGGATTGAACCAGGGATCAGGCGGACATAAGTCCAACGCTCTAACCACTAAACTATGGAGCCCCCGACATAGGATGACTTACACATTTCAAATTGAACATCTGCCCAGGTCAACGCCTAACATATCGTCAACATTTCATCTCAGACAACGATATAGCATCCCCAATGACATGGCGTCAGTATTAGGAGATGAATCTGACGCTTTACGAAGATTATCAAGTAATTCGAGAGATAGGTCGGTCTCGTATCGTCTATTTGAGTTGGTTGTATCCATTAGCTGTTAAGTTAAGTTTTATCTTCTTCTTCTTCTTCTTCTTCTTCTTATTATTATTATTATTATTATTATTATTATTATTTTGTTAATTCTTCAAGGACTATTTCCATCCTTCCCATTTTATACTAAAGACATTATACATCTTTAGTTTTGATTAAATTTAACTGGCCCCCTACACCAGTAAGATATATTTCTGAAGGCCTTAACAGCTATGATTAAACGTGCCAATGATAAGGGGCTTCCCCGTATCGTGACGGGCGTAAGCCATAGTGCCGTTACCGCCCATACATTCATTGTATCTTATCTTGTATCGTCAACATTCATCAGATATCGTGAAATATATTTTCTACCATTCATTAGAAGTCCAGTGTTTTAGTCCTTATGCCCAATGGAGACGCTTTTTTTACATACGTAGTTCAAGTATCCGAGACCCCTCTAGAATCTTTCTTACGCTGTGTGGAGTATTTTGTCCTTTCTTTCTTTGTCTATGTGACTTTCTGACCCCTAAGCAAGGAGTTCCTGTAACACTCCCCAGGATGAATTCCTGCACTACAACAAGTAATATTTATTCTTAAGTCTTTAAGTCTTTAAAAGTTCTTTTTTTTTCTGTTCCTCAGAGCCAAAGTTTTGAGTTTTTGTAATGCTTATTGGAGGTCAGATCGCGTTTTCTCTCACACCTTTCAACAACCCTGGTTTGCTGATTAGTTCACTTCTTTCTCATCGCAACACAGGGTCTTCGCACATATTTTTACATTTTTAACCGCTCTACAAGAAATTCCGTCTTTTTGTAGATTTTTCTTTCTTTCTCGAAAAGACCTTTCACGACTTCAACTTTACGCGGGGAAAGTCTTTCTGGCTTTTCACATTAGGTCGAAATTGCAGAACTTCACAGCACGTTAAAATCACTTTAAAGGGAACAACTACAATTGTTTAGCATTATGAATATTGTATCCTCATACAATCATAAAGAACAACGAGTTGCACTGCTAATTTGTTGGCTCCAAAAATAAAAAAAAAGTGCAATAACTATCTGAAGCATGATCCGCACAACGCCTCTCCAATGCTGCCATCTGCGGTTCAAGAGTGATACAAATATTCTAGTTATAATGTATACAAGTGAAGGATAAAAGATTAGTAGTTTGACTGAAATGCTAAATGACATAGGCCTTCGTAATTAGATACAAAGTAGAAACTTTAAAATCATCTGGAGTGAGCCTAATTATTTGAACATATCTATGTTTAAAAGATTACCTCGACACCGTCCATGTCACTAATAAAAGTATCCCTTGGTCTCGGACTCCTCAAATATAAACAACTATGTTCATTACACACGTTTCACTAATAGGTACAATAGGCTGGCAAGGGATATGCAAGTGAGAAAAGGTTGGGAACCACTGCTTTAGAAGAATGGTTTTTAAAATTTGGTCTGACTATCTCCTGGGTTTGATTCCATTTTGTTTTCTTATTGCAAGAAATACGAATTCAGTAATCAGTAGAACTGAATTGAATTTTTTTTAAAAGTCTTTAGGCATCTGTAGCTTAAGCCGGAATAGGGTGGGGGAGAGGATGCTGAGAGGTAGTCGGCCAGCTAATTAGTAAGTACCATCCCCGCATTTGCCTGGTGTGACTGAGAAAAATCCCTGGAAAAATCTGTCAGGATAGGCGGATGTTAGGATCATGACCAGGACTTTCCGAATGTTCAGCTAACTCTTTATCAACAAAGCTACGGCCGCTGTGTTATCTGTAATCAGTGCCTAGAACAACAAAGACACCTGGCAACAGTGCTATTATCTGATGTAGAAACCAGTCCATATAGTGCGGTAAAAGAAAAAGGTGTAAATGTTTTTTTGTTGTTTTTTTTATCATGAACCAGTTGTTAAAGGGTATATGACATGGTCTTTCGTTTTCAAATCACCGAAAGGCAAGAAAAACAAACAAATATAAGTTCCGCTACGCAGAGATCAACCAACTACTGCGTCTGCTTGAAATCGGTTACGAACAAACTGAAGAAAGCTCTTCGGCTGAACTGCTTGCAACAGTTTTATGACGCTATTCACAGAAAGAGTGGCCATAGAATTATTAATTAGATTGATTTATATTCTCTGTTGTTGATAACAGTATCTTTTATACATTAGAGGCATGTGTTGAATGTTCTTCTTTTTTTTTGTCTATTTACTCAACCTATATCTTCTTTTTAGTTTTGTTTTAGCTTTCTTAAATATTACATCCAGTAGCTGGTGCAGGTGTGAGAGTGGTTTATACCACAAGTTCTATGCCGCCGCCAGATGGGTGGAGAATTGATTGTGTAGTTTGCTTTCCTCCCAGAAGGAAATCACATTCCATTTCTTCATGCTTTTTTTTCTTCTTTTAAGTTGAACGATAAATAAAATCTCAAAGAAACAATTCTATGTTGAGAACTATATTCAGGTCTCATTTTTTAATTTATTCAATTTGAATTTACATCTGTGGCTCAGACCGGGATACGGGGAGGTAAAAGGATGCAGGAAGAAGTCGGCCTAGAGCCTAAGTTGAAGGTACTATCCCAGCTGGTGTGAGTGAGAAGAAATCTTGCAGAAACTTCGGTGAGAATAGTCCAGGGATTCTGCCAGGATTTTCAATTTAGGGGGGTGTAAAGTCAAAATTGGGAGGGTGTAAGTAGAGACTTTCATGGTTTTTATCAATTTTTAACCGTAGAAGTTTTTTTGAGTTGGATGTACGCTTGAGAATTTGGGGACTGACACCCCCTCACACGGTGGGGTCTGGCAGAATCACTGGGATAGCCAGCCAAGACCTCCTAAATGTGAAGCTAACGCTATAAAAACTGAGCTACGGCCGCTCCTTGACCCTTTTTATTATTGATGATATTATGAACATCATCGAACTTGAATTTGGCGTTTATGAATTAAACAACCAATTATAATTTTACGGGATATTTTTCGCAGTAACTTGGTTCAAAATTAAAACTTGTAAAAACACAAGATATTTGCATCTTTAAATAGCTCTGTACTTTCTGTTAGAATGTAAATTTGTTCGCTTTTGATTGCAGTTTCTTTAATAGCTTGAACGTTTGTCTTCCGAATATGTTTCACTAGTGGTAGAAAAAGCTCCCTGAAATGAATTGAATTTTGAATTTATTTTACTACCCTTAATCATACATGACTTAGGCCGGGTTAAGGTAGGGGAAAGAAGGGGGCAAGGAGTTGCTCAGGGCCTAATTTGAAGGTAACATCACGGCATTTGTCTGGTGTGACTGAGGGAAAAGCCAAGTCAGGATCAACGGCAGTTGGTAGCGAGCCCAGGACCTCCCGACTGCAAAGCCAATGAGCTGCAACTGAGCTACAGTGGCTCGGTAGAAGAAGTTTCTTGCTTAAATATGATATACTCGGAAAGTTAATAAAATTGTTATTATTTGATTAAATTTGTATTAACACATATCTCCACGAATCTTTCAGTTTTTACCTCAGCTGGAACCATATTTTAAAGTTGGAATCTCCCTATAAGAAAACATATTTACACCTTAGTGAATTCGCGTAGCAGTAAATGACATTGGCGCTTGCCAGAGGACCCGGTTTGACCGGGACAATTCCGGGTTTTCAAATGTCCCGGCCGCTCTCGTGCTATCCAGTACCCTTATCGTCCCACCCGGGCAAAACACGAAACCGGTCTCAAGATCCGAAACTGTTAATCTCCAACTGGGACGTCTGGGAAGCCGGGATTTATGTTAATCTTAATATACATGACAAGAAGTAGGTCTGTATATATGTGTCTCCAAATATTAATATTTTATATGGCACTTGTTTCATGTAATATATCAGGCAAATCGATTTCTTTTTTTCAAAAAAATTTACATTAACATCTTTTTTCATTTAGGCTTCCAACTATAACAATTGCAAACAAATACTGTCTACTGCAAAACAAACTTGTGAATATACTCGATGTTAAAATGGCGTTCAGTTGTGTGCATGAATAACCACGTTTTTTCTCATTCTATATTTTTTTTCAGGTGGAATGTTAAAAAAAAACTCATGTTAAATACGTCAAATGAACGTTAAAAATTATGTTTTCTTTGTTAAAACGAAAACCCGTATATTAAAAGCCGGCCGCCATAAGAATCATACATTTTCCGTCGCTTTCTGTTACATAGTAATTAACAGGTCCAACACCTGGTTATTTTCATATAAACAGTGTTTTGACATTTTTAACACCAAGCCGGGTAAAAGCTATATACTCAAGCTGTTGACCCCTTCCTATAGAAGCGCATATGAGTTCCCATTCCCTTCTTGTTTTAATACAATGTTGCCGTCCTCCCCCATCCGTTCTTTTTTTTATCCCTTCAAACATCCCCGTATGTTTTCTCCCTTCAACAAGGGGATGGGGGGAAAAAAACGTCATCGTAGTGAGTCATTCCTTGTTGTCTTTGTTGGTGGCACTGGCACACTGCTCTACAAAAACAGGGGACAATAATACGTAAAGAAGCAAAAAAGGATACCATGAACTTCCTGCAGTAGAAGCAGGGAAATATTTTATTATTTCCCAACTTTTTTTCGACTTATTTCTAACTTTTTAGAGAATGAGGAAAGGTCAATTTAACTTTCAGGTTGATTTTAGTTTTAGGGAAATTAGAATTTTAGGGAAAATAGAATTTGAGGGGAAGTCAATTTAAGTTTCAAGAGGATGAAAAGAA
>JAGDQP010001090.1:27138-96662 GCA_022664845.1 Lepisma saccharinum
GACATAGTGGGTTTTAGGATCCCCACCACCCTTATAGCTTGAGGATCATGAACCTTGCCACCTCGCGCCAAGTTCCTTTGTTCCTCTTACATGCTGTCACCAAGGAACTTGGCTCATCCGTCTCCCATTTCACACCTTTTCAGGGCTAAAGAACTTGGCTCCACTTTTTGCACCTCTGGTGTTTTTGTTCGGATTAGAGTTTCATGGTCGAGATAATCTAACCAAATCTGAACCCTAGAGCTTAGAAAACGTTTCCATACCTACATTAACCAGATAGAGAGCTCAGAAGTTTGTGTTTATGACCTTAGCTGTACTAAATTATTGAAATACAGGTTTCTTTTCCGTTATTTATAATTTTAACATTATTTTTGTTGTTTTTGCTACAGACTAGCTCCCCAAAAGTTTGCGGAAGTCCCCACAAAGGTACCTTCTCGACATTAGTATGCAGTTACTGAGGGGGAAAGCTAGAAAAACATTCGCCAGGATCGTTGGGCGCAAACCCTCCGAAACCTTTCGAACACGAATTCAATGTTCTACCAACTCTGTCCTGAAATTCCTACCAGAAATATTAAAACCATGTTTCCCTCCCATTATCCGCTTGGTATTTCTGTTTATATTAGGCCTATTTTCTTAGTGTAGTAAAATTTTGTTAAACTTTAGTTTTATATGGGCGAGTCTAGTAATTTTGGACTATGGCCCGTCACGAATCGCCCTTTAGCCATTAAAATCCACACCCATGCCCCTGCCGGGACATGAATCCGAAACCTTCGAGTTGTTGGCCTATCGCCGTAGATCGCACGGCTACCCGGTCGAATCTCTTATTAGCGTAGTTGCTGTTTCCGGGAACAAAAATTAACTGATGTACGGATATAGGTTTCAACCAGAGCAAGGTAATGAAGACTTATGCACAGAGATAGGTTCAACCAGTGTAAGGTGATAAGGACTTATGCACAGAGGTAAGTTTAATCCAGGGCAGGTATGAAACTGATTTCAGATTTGAATAATTCAGCAATGGCGACTTATTGGGTCCCCTTTTTACAATCTGATGATCTCCGAGAGCGGCAGGACCATTTCATTGGGTTAACTTTCTCCATTTCAAAGATTTTACTCTACGCGCTTGACTACGTTATTTCTCCCAGTTTTACCAGGTGAATGCTGAGATAGTACTTTTAAAAATGCCCTGGCCGATAACTTCCTCATCCTCTACCTAACCCACACCGGCTTGAGCCAAAGATAAAAAAAAATGGCCTTAAATAAAATTCTATTCAATTGAGTACGTTGTCACTCGTCGTTTTTTTTTTTTTTTTTTTTTTTTTTTAAAAAAACCGACTTTTGAGTGTAAACGGTCATCCTTTAAGGTCGTTGAAAGTGTCAACTGAGCACATTTCTTGCCCCTCCAGTAAAATTTAAATTTGTGGAAGTTAAAAACGTTTGACATTGCTGTTCTTTATTGACACTACTATCCTAGATATTTACGAGTTGGCAACACTGTTTACTCAATCTTTTCAAAAGCTACCAGTATCATTGACACAGGAAAGAGTGGGAGGAAGAATTCACGCACAGAAAAAAAAAGAAAGAAGTAAAGAATTGGTAAAAATATGGTAAAAGTTACCAAGAAAGATCAAAACTTTTCTAGTCACAGCATCTTTTCCTGTTGTAGCTTTCCCCGTCTTTTTCTTTGGATAAATCCGTAGGGTTTTGGATCTCTCCTCCCTTCTTTTTTTCCCACTAAAAGATCAACCTTTCTTCCCAACTGAGGGGGGCGGGAAATAGAATAGAAATAAAATAAATGCAGTGAAATGATCGACAGGCATCGACGCGAAATACGGGGAAAAACTCTTTTCCCAGATCTGAAAGAGAATATTACCCTCCCTGTCAGTCGTGAAGTTTATTAGATCTCTTCAATTTAACCAACGACAGATGTGGGGAGACAGAGAAGCTATGATCATTTATTGGTTTCCAGGTGTAATCTTTCCTTTCCCCCACCCCTCCCTCCTCCCTTTCGTCTTTCTTCATTTTACTTAATAGAACATTGAAGTGTGTTATAGAGACGCTGACCGTGAACATGGCGAAAAACCAAGTTCTTGTTTTAGAAATCAATAAATACCGAGAATTCTTGACAAGCTCGCTTTTACCAACTTTTGATGGTGATGATGATGATGGATGTTCTGCCCGAAGGCAAGTTCTGACGTGAAGGTTCCTGGACAAGGTTTGCCATTGCCTTTTACCGGATGAAAATGACGTTCTAAAGACGGGACCTACAGTTTAACGTTGGCACTGAACCATTTCTGTCCCCACTGGGAATCAGACCCAGAAACTTGAATCGTAAACTTTCAACTCAGGAACTACTAGGGCTAGGAAGGTGGTTGAGGTGTTGTTGGAAAGGTCTCGGCAAGACAAGTTCAAACCTGTATCATTCATCTAGATCACAAGGGGAATCCCGACTTTCAGGAAGGGGGGTAGGAAAAGAGGTTGGGATGTCGTCGTAAAATCTCGCCGTATTTTTTTCCAACGGATCATTTATTATAATGCTCGCTGCTGAAGCCTGACAATAGCTTATATGTAGTACTCCGACTGGGTTCCACTTCACTCGACTTCCTATTTCATCGCTCGTACCAATAACTAGGAATGTTTCAGACCAGTTGGCTGTAATTGAGCTGAGAGAGCTTTTTCTGCAATGCTTTCAAGGACAGTTGATAATGAAATCCCATGAAATGAATTCACTCATCAGGTTCTTTTGCATTCTAACAAATTCAGATCGTTTGATTGGTTTATTGATCCCCCAGCAACCATTTATTGGATTAAATGTCTCGTCGGTTGTCAAGAAATAGTACATTTTCAGTCGGAAAAGAAGTGAGAAAATGCCTGGATGATGTAACCCTTAGTTGAGAATTCATAGATGGAAACTGGATTTGAGGATGTTTATCACTACTGCTGAGTCACGATCTGCTGGAATCATCTGATGTTTCCGGAACTTGATCAAAATTGTCAATCACGTCATAGGAATCGTTAGTCCTACACAGCTCCGTCCTATATTCCTGACTTTTTCCTAGATTCCTGCGGTCCTTTATTAATGCGTGAAAGGTTTCGTTGATTCCTTTCTTGTCTCTTTTTGTATAATCTTATCTAAGGAAACGTAGGCCTTTGATTGATAACCAGAATTAAAATTCATCGAATGCTTGAATTCCTAAAATAGAGAATCTAACCAAATGATTAGAACCAGCCAGATTCAGTCAGCGGATTAAAAACTGTGTAATATAAAGTATGCAAAATATTCTTTAAGTGAAACTTAGAACAGTTCTTTTAGAGAATCTCAGTTAGTATGATCGACACCAGGAATTGAACCTGTGTACTTTTCCGAAGACGAAGTACACGGTACAACAAATCTTAGGAATTTATTTTAACTTTACTTCCAGGGGGAGGGGTTAAAAACAAAACAAGAAAAAAATTATCCTCTTAACAGCGAGGAATTTTCTCGTACAAATAAATTGGATAGAATGATTTCACCAGAACCCTCTGTAGTGGGTGTCAACTCCCAAATTCTCGAGAAAAGTCTCAATTTTTAAAAATGTTGCGGTCTTTACACTTCCCAAACTGAAAAGCCTGGCGGAATCCCTGATTGGATATCTTGTATTGAGAGGGATCCTTGAGCTAATGAAGAAAAGAGAAGTATTTTATTATTAAACTGAATGGAACGGGAATGCCAGATCAAGTATGCGAACTCAGTCAAGAAGAACGTAATAAGTTTGATCTTGTAAAGACCATTACCGATTTAATAACAAATCCTTCATCAAATTTGCTCCCTTGAAAAAAACCACACACACTGAGTGAAGGGGCTTCTTTCACTCCTGGTGCACTGGAAGTCTTCAACAAACACTGGATCTTCTCAACATTTCAAAGTTAGTGACTACGAAGTTATATTTTGATATTTATGGGGCTTAAAACCAAAAGCTGCTATCTCCACTCTCCAGAAAATTTTACACTAAAGCTAAAAGAAAATTAACGTGGTAAATTTAATAGTATGTGGGTACTTTTTTCCTGTGGTTCCTTAAAAAAAAGCGTTAGGGCTTTACCTTCATTTATCTTTATTCGACACTTGAATGTATAGAATTCCATCAAAATCTTGATTTCCCACAAAATGGAGATTTCAGCTTTTGCTTTTTAAGCCCCACATTTAGAAACTAGAAACAATCAAATGGACTTAGATTAGGAGAATCGGGAGGCTAAGGTATCTCGGGAATACCCCTTTAAACTTCTTCCCTAAGTAATCAATTTCATAACAACTATTTTTACAGAATATCTCGTTCTTTTACAGACACACCTCGTATATAAATTTTAAGACGGATAATTCTATATAGAGTGACGTCATGTAGTATAAGAGCATCTGAACTCAACTTAATGGTGTCAACAAACAAAGTTTAAAACAACCTGGTTTTGCACAGATGAAATGGTGTCTTATTTACTAAATTCTTGCTATCAAAACTAAAAAAAGAAACTTAAATTCTTTACATTGACAAGTCCTGCTGTTTAATTCCCTCATTCATTTCATTTTCTTCCTCTCTTTGGTGACAGAAGAGCCGCGTAGCGGCATCTAAAGAAACTATCCAAATCTATGTGTGAGGTGTTCGGCACAGGAAAGGTTAGGGATAGATAGCATCGTTCAATGCCCTTTTTTTTGGGGGGGGGGGTCGTCAAAGCTGTTATGGACGTTCGCCTCGTTCACCCAATTTGTTTTAAGAACCCCCGAACAGCAGCAGTTAGGGGAGACACAAAATAAAGAGGAATTTCGGGGCAGAAGAAGTAGCAACTATTGTCCGATCGAAGATGTTCTCCTCTCTGTTACTCTTTCCCTTTCATGTTTAACTGCCGAAATATAAAAAAAGGAACTCCGGAAAAAAGTAATCTGAAGGTACTCCTGAAGGATATTAAAACAGAATAGAAGTAGGGAGATGAAAGAGCCTGCTTAGCGGTAATGTTCTAGATTCGAAACTCGGGATCACTCTTTCCAAGTTCCTCCCTAATCACACCAGGCGAATGTTGGGATGGTATTAAGAAGCTCTGTACTTCTCATTATCATTAGTGTCTTTGTGCACCAAAAGGGTTTCTGGCCGCCCGCAGCTCACAACTGCGTCCCTTGTAAGTACAATTTTCTCCTTCCCTGCACAACCATGGAATTTTTAGACGGTGCTCTTCACAACTCTGGCCTTATGAGGATGGGCATCATCATGCAAGAGGAAAACTCCTTCGAAAAGTAATCCGGGTCTCTTGGATTTTATGGTACATATCGCAGTTAGTATATCTGCAGCTGTGACGGTGTGCATGTTCTCAGGTTCCACTATCAAGAAACTCAGAATTATCATGTTGTTCCTGTTTATTTACCTCAATTGTGATTTGGACATGTGATTGCAACTTATCCCCTCCTGACACACTCCGTCAGTTATGTAACCTTGAGACTAGTGTCATCTATTGCATGGTATAGGTACTAACATCATGTGGGGGTGTACATATTGTGTGGGGCTATGGGGTGGTAGTCATCGCTTAATCTACTTAAACACCCAGCAAACCAAAGGCCAAACCCGCCCGCCTTCTCCGACCAAATGCCGACGTCGCGTCGGACCGATGTCGCCTAACTTGCTGGGTAAGGTTGCTCCGTTTTTCTATGGCTGTCCCATATGTAAATTATCTTTATCTGAAATTCTTTTCATGGAACCTTCTTTGTAAATGTATTTTCGTTATTGACTTTTGTGGTCATTGTTTCATTTCTACGTTTCATATCTTAGTATATTGGAATTCTTGCCATAGTACAAAATATATGAATCAAGCTTGTCCAGGCAACACTGCAAATTCGTAGCAACTTTTTCAAGTTAATTAGTTGTACGTGAATTTACACAAGCCATATATAAACTTACTACGTAAATCAAATGCAAACTTACCTCACGAGTAAAGTATAAGCTTAGTACAAGTGCTAAATGAAAGTTTACTACAAAGTCAAATGAAAGCTTACAATACAAATCAAATACAAGCTTACTATACACAACGTAAATGCAAGTTACCTCCTCAACAGTGGAAAGTGAATAAGTTATGGGTGGTGAAGCTTATTAGACACAAGCTAAATATAAACGTATTACGTAAGACAAATTCAAACTTACTACAGAAACCAAATCAAAGCTTTCTACAAAGAACAAAATATAAGATTCTACAAAATCCAAATGCAAGCTTAACTTTATTCTGTTTCGTAAGTTTCAAAGAAGAAGTGTATATACATAAAAGTATAAAACAAACAGAAAAGAGAGAGAGGGGGGAGAGAGAGAGGGGGGGGAGAATAAAGAAAACCAAATAAAAGTAAAGAGGATTTAATTCTAAGAAAAGAATAGCAACAAAAAGAAGTAAAAACAAAAATAAAGATGAAAGCTAGGGACAGACAGAGGATCTAGCAAGAATCGAATAAAACAGGTCAATTGTCGTTGTTGTTGTGGCCACCGTAGAGGGCATATATCTACCTGTCCTTTTGGTTTAAAAGGAAACAGCAGAAAATAAGAAAAAAAAATGAAGGGATTTCTCCAGTACACAGGTAATAACGATCAATTCTACCTTTTTCTGAAGTTGAGAGGCTTTTGTGTCTCGGGCAGAACAAGTCCAAAAAAAAAGAAACCATTGCACGAGTGTTCGGATGTGGGAACAAGAGGAGGGGGAAGGGGAGATGACAGATTTATCCCCAGAAGCGAAATCCCATTAGAGTAACATAACGTCTCTCTCTCTCTCTCCCTCTCTCTCTCTCTCTCTCTCTCTCTCTCTCTCTGCGTGTGTGTGTGTGTGTGCGTATGTGTCTGCTTCTCTCTCACTCCTGGTGGCATCTGTGCTAAGTCTCTCCTTTGTTTCTCTTCCAAAGAAATCACTAACATAATATAAATCTTTTAACAACAGGGCTTACGCAACACAAGTAACAATCATGTGACGAGAGGTTGAAAAAAAAAAGAGTTCGTCAGAGCATCAGAGACAACGGAGGTAATAGGAGAGATGGAGGGAAAATAATGAGAAAATTTAGTTTTATTTCTCTCATAAGATTTTCGCATTATTGAAATAAGCAACCATCTAAAAGGATGGAAAAGCAAAGTATATTCTCCGTTAAATTACAAATAATTTCTAACTATATATTCAAAATCTCAGACACAAATGAACAGTACAGAAGCAAAAGAATACAAATGACATAGACGAATAAAAACATGTTCGAGGTAATTTTTTATATATATCCCGAAATATATTTGACACAAAACTATCATATTCTGTACAAAGAAACCTTTGACCTTAATGTGTCCATATACTGTACAAGATATGTATGACAACTTTGTGTCACATATAGGCCTATTTAAGGTTTATATATAAAAGACTCACTTTGCTTCGCTGGGGACGATGCCCACAGACCCCCGTGGAAGCTGCGCACTCTTTATCGTAACCAGTCTCTCTGAGGGTCCACCCCCATAGGGGAGGGGGAAGTTCGTCCCATTTATTGTAACCTACTCTTGGCCAAACACCTTCATACGAAATTTCGTTTCTCTAGCTTCAGTGGTTTGGAAAATGTGTTTTGGGGGCCGCCATTTTGGATTAAAGAAGGAGACTTTTTTTAACGTTTTCTTATATTGTCATGACCTACTCGTGATGATACACCTTCATACCAAATTTCGTTTCTCTAGCTCGAACGGTATGGAAATTTATTTTTGGGCAGCCATTTTGAATTCAACATGTCAACTTTTTCAACATGCGATATTTTCCTAAACTACGCATGATAGTATACTTTTATGCTAAATTTCGTATCTCTTGCTCAAACGGTGTGGAAAATGGATTTAGTGGTCCGCCATTTTGGATCCAATATGGCATTTTTTTTATACATTTTGTAAAATTTTCGTACTAGTGTTGATGTACCGTCGTACCAAATTTAGTGTTTCTAGTTCCAGTCGTTTAGGATATGCATTCAATACAACAATAGGTTTGGAGGTCATTTTGAATCGAAGATGGCGACTTTTTCAACATTTTTGTAATATTTTCCTAAACTACTTGTGATAGCACACTTTGATGCCAAATTTCGTATCTGTAGCTCAAACGGTGTGGAAAGTGGATTTTTCGGGTCCGCCATTTTGGATTCAAGATGGCATCTTTGGAAACATTTGGAAATATTTTTGTAACCTACTAGTGATAGTGTATCTTCATACCATATTTGGTGTTTCTAGTTCCAGCAGTTTAGCCTGTGTATTCTATTCAACAATGGGTTTGTCGGTCATTTTTGATCCAAGATGGCGACTTTTTCAAAATGTCGGATATTTTCCGTTACCTACTCTTGGTCATACACCTTCATACCAAATTTGATGTTTCGAACTCCAGTAGTTTGGTCTGGGAATTTTGTTGAGTCAGTGAGTGAATCACCATCCTTTTGTTTCTGCAGGTGACAAATTGTGAACACATATACTACATAACAGTTTTGTTCTTTAGTTCATCTATGTGCAAATCTTGCTCGCTTCCAGTCCGCGAGGGGGAAAAAGTTTGGGGAACACTGGTCTAAGCCTTGAGGGTAAGCATACACATACAGGAACTGCTTGACATCAAGCTGTAGAGAAAATTTAAGCATCTTTCACATGTATGCATTTGAAATGTTTCAAGTGATTGTTTGAAATAAATAGGAATCTATGTGTTATATATAATGACGTTGTAATTTTGGAGATGTCTGTGAATAATTATTGTACCAGAAAATAATGATCCATTTCAAGATTCAACTTGGCATTTTATTTTATCTCACTTCTGTGGAGAAAAGAATGACAGAGACATATCTTTTGTCCTTTCTGACAAGGAACAATATTGATTATTGTAAATTTAGTGTATCGAACTACTCATCAATATTAGTAACCATTTAATTATTGTACTAATGCATATTTTACTAATTGAATCTATAGATAATTGTATGAATCTTTTAATATTTATAAAAAAAAATTCTAGGTGAAAAACTGAGACATATAATTATCACCATCTATCGGGAAAGTGGTAAATAAATACTGCAACTTCTGACATATTCAGTACTATTGCACATTTTAAGAGAAAATATTTTATTTTTTTTAAACCAAAAGAAAACATTGACTCTTTCGCTGCGTGATATTTTTGACGGGAAGTGCGTGCAATTTTTGACTGGAAAAATTAGTTCAACACACGCCCACTAAAGTTGGTATGCATATATATCTTGGTACCCTAGAAAAATAAACTATGGGGTTTCCAGTCCCCATAAGGATCACATTTGTTAGTGTTGCCACCTTATCTTGAACCTTTAGACGTTTTTTTATAAAACGAAAATCGTAGACTTTACATTCACAGTCTTGGCCATGGCCCTACGTAGTAATTATCATAGCATATCATGAGTTATGCCTCGTTGGAAATATTATGGAACGCACATTCTAGCGAGGTAGGACTTGGATATGTGAATCGTGTCCAATACGTAGAAGAGGAGGAGGAAACTAAAAATGGGGGGGGGGGAAGGCGAGTATTTTTGATTTCACTGGCAAAAATAGCGGTGAATTTGGCACTTCTTGTTGTTAGAGAAAACACTTCATAACGCTTGTGTGACTCAAGTGGTTTACCGCAGCAAAGTACGAAGAAAATTCAGTTGACATGCAACAAAGGGAAACATTCTGGTTTTAGGCCTTAATTAATTAATTTTAGGTAATTACTTTAAGGGTGGAAGCTATTCCCTGGGTCATTTAAAGCCATTCTGAAATGACTGGGGGCACTGCCCTCATGCCCCTCCATAAATCCACCCATAAGTCTGTGACCCAATGTTCAATGAGGACGGTGAATCAATAGAGTTTGTCATTGTCTTGCTTCAAATCAAGATATTAATATTCTAAGTACGAAATATAGATTATAGTGTGAAATCTGTAATATTAGGGTATTTCCGTAATATTAGAGTTCTATTTTTTTCCCAAGCTTCTCCATAACTCTGATGTACGGTCCAGGAATCGTCTCAGTGTAACATATCACTAATAATATAGTTTAACGAGAGCCATAAAGAGTGAGTACACACCGGAATACCAACTCCTTCATAATTAAACCACAATTATGCATTCCAGAGGTCAATGATCCGACAATATTGTTTTGTTCCTTCCATTTCACCGAGCGGCCGTAGCTCAGTTACCTTCCTTATTCAGGAGATAATATATTCGATACCAGTAGCCAACTATTCTGACTAAGGTGTTTCCAGGGTTTCTCCTCAGTCACACAAGGCAAATGCTGAGATGGTGCCTTCAACGTAAGCCCAGGTTGATTTCTTCCCACATCCTTTCCACTCCAGCCTTGCCTGAGCCAAGGATGCCTAAAGCCCATAACTAAATTCAATTCAATACATTCTTTCATTTTAAAAATTCACTTGCGTTGACCGCCTGGTATACTCTTTCAACGATAGTCTCCTGGTAGATCAAAGCTCTCTATGGGTAGTCGAACCCTTAGATTTGAAGATTTGGGTAAGATTTGAAGGAAAAATAAGAAGGAGTAGAAAAAGAATACAACTTGTAGGCAACATTAAAGAAGATAAACCCTACAGAAAGAAAATATATACATCTAAATTCGAAAAGAATGGGCAGGGCTAAATTTTCTCAAAACACGCCACTGTTCGCATATTACGGAAAAAAATATATTATTTTTTTGTTGTTTCATTTAAAAACAACAAATAAATCAAGATGTAAATTGTTCTATTGGAACTGAGGGAGACAGGACTCGCGTCACAATTACTGTAATCGATTCCACCTTTTTGTGGAGATCTCAAGACTGCTGAATTCATAAGTAATCTTTTCTCACTGAGGCAGCCTCTTGCAAAACGATTAAATATTCCTTCCGAAAGCTAGTGTCCGCTTTTCCATTGGCCTATGCTTGTACGGCTTTTCTATAAAAGGAAGCCTCTCATTGTTTGTGACACATTAAAATTCTGGCGTCGCCTCCAGTGGGGTCCTCAGGCACCGTAGAATGTCAACGGATGTTTCCGGAACACAATTAATCTCTTTCCTCTGAAGAAGAAAACTGGAAGTCCAACGGGATGAGGGAGAGGACGACGATCCATCAGAAAGGCGCTGCACAACTCACGGATTTTATCCAGTTCCCTCCTCTCTCTCTCTGTTGGCCATTTTCATCCTCTGTCTCCCAACGACTACTTCTCCAATCTGAGAAAGTTTCAGTGTTGCCACCGTCTTATTTTTCTCCAAAGTATGGTAAAAAAAATTGTAATGCAAAATTAGTGAAATTCAAAGAATGTACGTACCAACACCTGTTTGTTTTTTCTTGGCTAGTTTTATACAGTAAACACGTGAGCTTTGATAGTTTTAATATTTAATTGTTTACTTATCATTTATATTATTTAAGCGTTCACTGACTCTCCCTTCTATCTGAGGGGTCCCTCAAGATCCTCTTTCGGTGAAAGAAATACGGACCGTAGTGTTTATTTTTTTGAGCTGTCTTTTTCATTCAAATCTAGCACGCAGCTGCTAAGGGTACGGCCTATATTACTAATGTGGAATTCGAACTACTTTCTAGCTTAAATTCGAGGCGGGGTGATGAGGCGAGGCAAGGTCAGGGATTCTTCCAAGGATTTTCAGTTCGGGGAGGGGGTTAACCACATTTAGGGAGTTGTAAGCAGAATTGTGCAGGGTTTATATCGATTTTTAACAGTAAAAATTTTAAAGTTGTGTGTGTGTGTGTGTTCAAAGATTTGGAAGGTGACGCCAAACAATTGACCTGGCATAATTCTTGGCTGGCGTGGGTGTGGTTTGAAGCTACTTCATATGCTAATTACCAAATGGAAGAGTTAATAACTTTCGTCCCCATGTGAGAGGGACTGAGACCTGTTTGATATTTGGCCCGTTCATACAATTGATGACCTCATACTGTCGATAGTGAATATATTAATTGTCATTACATATAGAGGTACTGAATTTCCATTGTTCACCTTCGTTCTTAAACACCTCACCTTTTTATAATGTCTCACAGAATCCTGAAAGGAATTCCTGGTATTTTTTTTAAATTCTGCTCTGATAATATGTGGACACAGAGTGACAATCAGACAGCACGTGAAAGAACAGAAATTAATTATTTCGTAATGTCTCAATAGCTGAGTTTGCCTGATAACAAACTTACTGTGCATTGTACCATTGACTTCTGCTTTTCCCTGGCGATTACACCTTACAGTGAGTTCCTTGCAAGCTTCCCCTCTGCTTGATGTTTCCCTTGAGTGACATTATATGGATATTTTGTGTGTCGCCCTGAAGACATTGAGGGGTTCTTGAACCAAGTAATCTCGCGACAATGAACGACGCCGGAATAACATTATCACCCTCACAGATGGCTCTGTCTGCAATAATTACAAAGAGCTCCCAGCAAGGGAGGGTTAATAGGGTTAAATTGATCAAGAAGACCTTTTGCGTTATCCTCTGTTAACCCCATCTTGAAGGAGCTTCCTTTGCCCTTAGACATGTAAATCGTGCTTTGCAGCTGTGCGCATGCGTAACCCAACTTTGGATTTGAATTTTATTTATGGTCCTTAGGCATCTAAGTCTCAGGCCGACGCAGCCCAACTGTGATATAACTTATATCGTAGCGTATCAGAGCGAAATAAGACACCACCTGCGTTTTGATGCGACCCCACAATAAATAAAAATTAAGTAAATATGTTCATTGTTTGTTATCTAAAGTGAAACATAGAGTGACCGTGGTGCAGTTGATAGGACTTTGGCTTCACATTCAGGAGGACCTGGGATCGATCCTAGCGACCGACGATTCTGACTGATATTTTTCTAGAGTTTTTCCTCAGCCACACCAGGCTCATTCCGGGATGATACCTTCAAACAAGAACCTGGTCGATCTCCTTTCTACTAAAACTTTAAGCTTTTTACCTTTCCTTGGTAACGATGAAGACCATGGTGTCGATCGTAAAGCCACGAAACTTAGTACTTAGAAATATTTGACCAAAAGCTAGGGAAAGATACAGAAAATTTTCTGGTATTTTCATCACGGAAAATTGTTGAGATCAGAATAGTCTTCTTGTCAATAGCCATGCTATAACAGGTCGTTTAACTCCTTTCCCTGTTTTTAGGATAAGAAAACCAGAAACATGCCTTCCACGTTCGCCTTCCCTTCCGTCTGAAAAGTCTTCATGTAAAGCTGGGGGTCACGCCCTGCTAAGCTCTTAATTCAGAGGCGCATGAATCTTTTGTGCTGTGACCTTTTACCTTCTTCCACGCTTGACTTTCTACTCCCAGTTTGTTATGCTAGTAGAAACCCTTTAGCTCCTTAATGTTAAAAAAAATAGTTCCCCTACGAACTCTCAGTAAGAAAGAGGAAGAAGAAGAAGAAGAAGGGAAAGAGGTTGAGAAGTGGAAAGGGGGATTATAAAGCTATATATCAACGCCACCATCATCTAGGAATCGACTTTGAACAATTCCATGCACCATTTTCCTTGATAACCTTTTCATAAAGCTAGTCGCATCCCCGATCGCAGAGTAAACTTTTTTTTCAAACTTGTTGCAAGTTTACAATGTCAAGTGCAAAAACTTATAACAAGCTTATCATGACAAGCCTGCAAGCTTAAATTAAACTTGAATCATACTTACTAGGCACCTGACAAACTTACTGCAAGATTGTCACAACCAGCGTGAAGCATACTTACCACGACATTAGAGGTCAAGACAACTGTCTACGTCTAGCTTGAATCAAACTTACATCAAATCAACTTAGTACAGTCAATTTCAAACTTGAAGCCTATTAAATCAATGATAACCACATAAATAACAATCAAGTGAAAATCAAGCTATGCGGGATAGCAGAAAGCTAAGTAAAGCAGAGCAGAGCAGAGACTTTTGCCTAATTGTGCTTTATTGCCGTACTAAATTCATTATATTGAAGTGTTGATGATCACACCGGCAGCGAAGCAGACCCAAGCATGCACAAACATATGGGTTCAGTACGGCAGTAAAGCAGGATTTAAATAATAATCCCTGCTCTGCTTCGGCTTGCTTATTTTGGTGTAAGCGTAGCCTAACTTTTTTAAAAAACAGAGTTTTTGTTAGTTTATAATTTATTATCTGAAAAGCCAGTTCAAACTATTCTAAACAAACTTTCTTAAGATAAGCAAAACAAGATATGAACAAATTAATATTACTTTTCTGTAGCCTGTTACTGTAATGTCATAAGTGATTCAGTATTGCCAAATCAAACAAATATTATTTTAAGCAATCTGTCTCCACTTATACCTCCCAAAGTTTGCTAGTAAGACATAGCATTTATTCTAAATACATTTTTTTTAAAAAAAAACGTACCGTAATCCCATTTGAAAAGAAATAATTGTATGTTGAGTTGGCAGCACTACATACAACGATAGGACAGTATTGTCAGGTTCCCGGCGCAAAATCTCCCTCAAAATACTAAAAATTAATCCCATGTTTTTTGTTTTTTTTTAAATCTGTGTAAAAAAAATGGATTCAACAAACTTTCCCGATCTTCTGTCTTTTTTCTCTTTTCCCCCTTAATGTGGCTTAGATTTTCCCATTTTCCGGGAAATTTCCCTCCACTTGACAACACTGCGGTAGGATAAATAGTATCACGCGTTACTTGGTGAGCAAGGGGTTCTGGTGGGAATATAAGTATTTCGGAATATGCTTATGCAAGAACCCATTTTAAAGGCGTTCACATAATATTCATTTAACAGCAGCTAATGATAAACTATAATCGATTCACTTTGCACGAGCTCCTTCGAGCCAGTAACGTGTCTTCGCAAAGAACATCAATTTCCCATAATCGTTAGCTATTCTAAATATTCTTCATTAAATGTAGACTAATTCTTCTTCTCTTTTTAAAATTAGTATCATTCCTGCCCTCTAGCGCTTATCTGTAAAGCTTCATAGCTTTAAAAAAATCACTATAAAACGAAATTGTTTCAAAATGCCATTTAAAATTTCAGTCTACAACATAAGTCAAATTCAAATCTCTAAAATTCAGAGCAGATAACTATAAAGTAACTAAGAGATTATTATATAGTTTCTAGCACGATCTTTTATTCAGTAAAGTAACTATTCAATTTGAAAAAAAAAAAAAAATAAGTAAAACACTCGATTGCCTTAGCTTCACGAATTAAGCAAAAGTTAAAGATTATAGAAATTCCAGTTTCGGCTACAAGATGGCAGCATTTGTCTTTCTTTTGCCTCGAAATGTTCTTGTTCGTACTTCTGTGCAGGTGGAATAGCCACCCCCTTTTCTCCCTGTGCACCCCACCACGCCTCAACTCTTGCGAAAAGCAAAGAGAGATGCTGGGACGTTGAGAGGGAGGCGGCGGGAGGGAAGAGATGAAGCAAATGTGGAACGAGCAACGGACTTGCGCTATTCCCATGATCGCCTCCTCTCTCTCTCTCTCGCCCCCTCCCGCTAACTGCAAAACCACAAACCCCGTTCGAGCCTCGGCGTTAGACGCGATGCTCAGACACTCTCTTTTCTCATACAAACTTGTCGTCGTAGAAAGGAAATCGAAGGCAAGGTAACGTTGCTTCAGCTTCGTTTGAGGAAAACGGAATTGTATGTCCTTGCTATCACTATTAAGATTCTCTTAATACTATCTGTTTAAAGCTAAATGCAGGTGTGTTTTCCCCACCTTTTTCGATTTACGTTGATTATTCAAATTTAAATGCATGTAGGCAGAAATTAACTTTCTCTGACTAAAGTCCGTCTGCTTCTTCCGCCAATAATGGGATTGAAAAAAACCATCAATTAAAAAAAAAATCTAATAGAAACTACAAAATTGTGCACAATCTTCCTTAGGGACAGTATGAAGTACACAAAATGATCGAACTCAATTGCCAATCTTGGTTTTATCTTAATGGATATTGAAGGACGAAATAAACTTCAGTAAACGAAATTTATTTTATGTATTGTTGCACCCAAATTGGAATAATTGACAAACAAAAGAAGTAAAATTGAACTGAATTTAATTATTCATAGCCTTTAGGCATTTATGGCTCAGACGAGGATAAAGTAGGAGAAAGAATGCAAGAAGAAAATAAATTGAAGGTACCTTCTCGACATTTGCCTGGTGTCACTGAGAAAATAACTGGGAAAAATTAGAATGGTTGGCCACTGGGATGCATTGATCCAAGGATCTCCTAAATGAAGTCAAGTCTCTACCGTCTAAGCTAATAATAATAATAATACCTGAAAGCTCTTCGTAACAAATTTAGTACTTATTATTATTTTGTCTATTGTTATTAAGGTGGAATTCTACATCTTCATCTTTTCCCTTCTGGAGCCGCGGTGGATCAATGGTTAGAGCGCTCACCTCTCTGGCTGTTGGGCTCGTTGGTTCAAACCCTGCTCCAGCGACGTGTGTTTTGTGGCGGACGAACACCGTGTGCGTGGGTTTTCCCGTTTCCTCCCATTTTCTTCTTTCCACCAATCGTCTCATTATCATCCATCTACCTTGAGCCAAAGTTGCCTAAAGATCTTAAAATTTAGTTCAATTCCCCTTTTCTCTTCTGACATACACTCAATTCAGAAACACCTCCAGCCACAAACTGTAGATGAAGGCAGGGAAATTTTAAAAGGCGCACATATCAGGAATCCACGCCCCCACATTCTACCTTCTAGTATATTTAGACAAAAAGATATTATTAATGTGACACCAAGAAAATTTAAGGTAGTGAGGACCCCCTATCCATCTCCAACTAGCGTCGGATCTGATTCAATTTAATTCTTTAATATACAATAAAGAAAAACTACCAAATATAAAGGGTTTCCTTTTTTTTAACTATGATTTTTCAAAAATTTATTGAGTTAGACTTTTGAAAATTTACTGAAATGGCATTTGAAAACATAGTAAACCTAAAACAAGGAAAATAATCCTAAAATAGAACAAAAACTTTTTAGAATGAAATGGTCAAAAACCAATAATATAAACCCTTCCCATATTAGGCTCCTGCTGTTTCTAATATGAGAATATGACACTTCATTTCTTTAATTTTAACAAGAATTATTAGTTCATTTAAAACTTGAAATCGACGATTTACATATAAATGACCAATATGAATACAAATTGGCATAAGATAATAAGTAACAACATGTTTCTGCTTTAATTCTCCTGTATTTATTTATTTCGGTAGCACTAGAGCGAAATTGTACAGAAAGAATCTTAAAGTAATTTAAAATCAAAGGATTTTTTTTTCTTTAGTAACTGGAATAAAACTTGTCTCACGAGAATAATAATACTAATAAATGTCTTAATAGAGCTTCCTTCATTCTTTTGATTGTACAAACATTTTTCTTTCGTTTAATAGGATATAACAGTGCTTTGTTCACAGTATTAAGACGATTATTACAATAGTACTTTGATTCAGAGAAAGGAAATCTCAGTCCCCTGAAAGTGTAGTACATACTACACAACCCTATGATACTAACTTACAGCTTATACCATTTGCATCACACATGCCAACTCTCCTCCCCTTGTTTGTAAAAAAAAATAATTTCTTCTCCCCATACAAGGCACCCTACCCATATAAGGTAACTTTCCTCTACTCGCTTTAAAAGACCACAAACGAAACTATTAATATTTATTCCTGTTGTATATGCAACAAAAACGACATTGGTGTAGTGCGGGTTGTATAAAAACATACACTGTAATAACCACTTCCCGTATGTTTTAAAGAAGCCAACTTTTTGTTTATTTTATACCATTTGAAGACATTATATATACATTTTTACACCAATTAGTGTGTCTCAATGAACGGGCTGGTTTGGTAAAATTAGAAAGAGGACAAATTTTGACAGGTGCGGGGATAAATCTCGTGGTTTCAACTGTAGTCTTTTTTTTCCTTTTAAAGCAATTAACCTGCAACTTCTCGCGCTAAATATTAAAGAGCGTTGGCATGTACCAGAGTAAAACTGATTTCATAAATTGAGAATAAAACATGTACAATCAAGTGTAAACGAAAGTGAACATGGTAAAAAAAGAAGCACATAACAAGTGCTCAAAATTCACCCTTAAAGGGACGTAATTAACTCTGGACATTTCTTGCACACTTTTTAAAAATATATTTCTTGTATACGATCAGACGAGAGAAAATAAAATAAAATCTGCAAACACATTGTAATGTATAACCAGGGGCAAACATTTCTTTCCCTTTTGATCAAAGATTTCTTTTGCAAATAACTTTGGAATGAATAGACCGATTGATGTCCTGTTTTCTGCATTTTACAAAACATTATGTTCTCTCTAATTTACAGAAAAAAGTACTCAAATCAATTCATTTAATCCAAAGTTATTTGCATTAAAGGACAAAAGGAAGAAAACTTAACGTTAAAGTTAAGACGACACCGATGACTAGGTATACTAAAGCGCCTAGAAAAACTAGCGTGAATTCCTTACACGGAGAAACCTAACTATCTGGAAAAGCACCTGTAAGTTTTAGTCACAAAATTTAAAAAAAAAAAATGATCGAATAAAGCAAAGTTGCTAAATCATGATCCAAAATCAGTTTCTCTCTACTTGTTTCGGAGGAGGCGACAGACGGACAAAATTAAATTTAAGAAAAAGAATAAAATTTTCTTTCTGAATCCGCTTAAAAGACTTTAATTGTAAAACAAGTTTCATCTTAAGTGATTATTCTTCTATGATCGACATATTGAAATTTCGGTGAAAGAAATATTAAAAAAAAAAAAAAAAGCAGTTAAATCTATGTTCGTATTCTTTCGTTTAACTCCCTCGTTTCGTTGCTTTAGTAACTAAATATAGTGCAGCATCTCCAGAAAGTTGGAATGAGGTGGAAACGAGCACCCAAGCACAAGGAAGGATTTAATCTCGGTGAGAACAAGCCTCAAGAGTAGTTGCAATTAAGCTGCTAACTCAAGCCTTCTAACTTAAACTCAAGAGCTGTTATGCTTTGGGATCCAGGAAATAAACTTTTAAATCCTTTCCAGTTGTCTACAATTGGACGATATGAACGAAGGACTCAATTAATAAGAATTGTTAGACTATAGGAAAAATAATTATTTTTATAATTTGTAAATCAAGAACATATTTAGGAATATCATACGAACACCTAAGATCCTGCACTAACTCAGCCGTACTTTTTTTAAAAAACTATGGCAACACTGAAGCCTAAATTTTGGAAAGTAGGCAAGGCAGTGGTTATGGAACTATGTAATACATGAAATTAAGGGTATTAAGTATTTCAGACTATATATTTGACTGTAAGCAAATTATGGCGTCATACGTTGAGCAGCCAAATATCTGAATTAGAATAGACCACAAAAGTCTTCTGTCAGATCCGGTTGGTTGTCATGGTAACCCGCCATGTTCAAGTCTAAACAACAGTGGTTGGTTTATGTAGTTTCTACGATAATAATAATTCATCATGGGTATGTGCTTCGTACCAGATTGCAAACGTTACAATGAGAGAGAGACATGTCGCTTTAAAAGGATGAAACCAGAAAAAGAAAAAAAATCAGCCATTACTTCCACAAGTTACTGTCTACGTTCCTACCATCTAACTTACTTGACTGTTCACTGTTGTTTAGACTTGACCCCCGCCGCTGCTATGGCAACCAACCGGATATGGCGCCAAGCCTTTAGTCCTCCATTGAATTCTTTAAAACGTTTATTGCTTCAAGTCATGAAGCTTCATCAGGATCGTAGCCAGAATTTTCGAAATGGGCGACAGGTCGGCTGTTCAACTATGTTCTGTGGTTGCCTACGCTATACCTTTTAAATCAGGTCTAATAGCAATTCTGTAAGGTGGAGCACGTACCCGGGCACCTCTACACTGGCTACGACTCTGAGCTTCACAACCATTATCATACCTATTTTTCAAATTTATCTTTTATTGTCTAAAATCGAAAAAAAAAGTGGTGGTAACCAAGCGTGCTGAATTTTCAATTTGAATTTATTTATGGCCTTTTAGTATTTTTGACTTAAGCCCCATAGGGTAGGGTAAAAGATAGGGAATGTATCGGTCAGGGTCTTACTTAAGGCACCATCCCGTCATTCGCCTGATGAAACTAAGAAAAAACATGGAAAACTTCAGTCACTTAGGATGGTCGATCGCCGAGTTCCAATCTACGTATTTACCCATTGCGAATCTGAAGTCCGCGATATTATCGCTTGGACTACGAATGTTGGGTATACCAAATTTCTACCCAGCTCTTTATACATAGAACACACTTTCCTTCCAACTTTTAATTCCATCATATTAAACATAAGCTTAGTCCCGACTTCTGGTTTTGCCACGACACGGTTGATTCATACGCATATACCTCCCACGTCTCACATGCATAAGTCCGCACACACATAAATGCACATGTACGTACATGTGGAAAGGAAGCGCTTTCGATGTCAAAGGGCATAATAGAATTACCGGCAGGCAACCCTAGCAACTACTCCCCCCTCCCCTACTTGGCTTTCCCCTCCTTAACAGTACCCACATCTTTAAAGCCTTCATTTCTGAGTATTCGCTTTCTAATCAAGAAAGGGAGGTGGCGCCTTCCAACGACAAGAAGGTGAACTAATGAGGACCTTCCTGTTGCAAATTGGTCCGGGCTTCTCACTTTCCAAGTCACCTCTTCTTTCATCTTGTCCTCACTGTGTGTTTCTGTTCTTTTCCCATTTTCTCTTTCGTAAGTCCAAAGAAGCAGAAAAAGAAGAAGAGAAAGGAAATAAAACAAGAAAAGATCAAGTGACTAAGATTCACCTTCTTTTATCTTCGGTTGCCAAGAGGCTGGTTGAAATTAGAAAAAAAAGGGGGGGATAGATTGTCACGTTTTTAGTCTTGCAACATATATATTATATACGATCGACTAATCAATGCCATGACATCACTTTTCTTTTAACCCTTAGCAAATGGTCGTAATTATTTCACTGTTTTTAAAATATTTTTATTTTAGCAATCTCCAGATAGAGCCTAATTTCGCCCAATTTACACTGGGTATTTAATAACAAAGATAAGGATTTAGGAAGGAATCGACCCTGGCCTTACTGAAGATATCATCTCAATATTTCCCTGGTGTGATCGAGGGTAACCAGGAGAAACTTGAGCCAGGATTACCGGTACCGGGATTCGAAGCATTGTCCTCCCGATTACAAGGCAAGCACTCTACCTCGTCGGTAAAGCTAGGTATCTGGCAAATATAGGATATACTTCTGGCAAGTCACTTTTTACTTTCATTTTGGCCATATTTTCAGAATTGTGACCATTCTGTAACTTTAAATCAAACTTTCTGTAAAGAGCTGATGCTGAGAATTGAATAGCAAAACACAGAAATAGGGTAACCTGAGTTTATTTCGATCAAGGGGTGATATTGCATAACAGATAAATATAATCATTTTCTACGAGATCTTTTATAGTCTTCACTCTATCGACTGAAGTTTCATTCGAGGAAAAATCGCAAATCATGACGATATTTACCCGCCCTTTCTCGATGTAGCCCCTTGTACACTCAGATTCATGGCAACCCCAATATTGTACACTCAGATTCATGGCAACCCCAATATTGTACACCCAGATTCATGGCAACCCCAATATTGTACACTCAGATTTATGGTAGATTGGCTACCCCAATATTGTATACTCATATTCATGAAAAATTGCCGATGATTACAATTTTGAAGTCCCATAATTGCATTATTTGGCAACAGTAAAGTCAACATACGAACCGTTTATTTTACATATGTAGACTGTGTTGCCATATTGTATATAACAGTTTGGGTTTCTATAGGTCATTTTTTTATTGATCGGTGTGTACATAATGATGAATTTTCAGTGCAACCTATGTTACATATATGCTACGCCATGTATGCATATAACATTTTTGACACTTTCTTTATACTCAATTCGATTACATCTAATTAATCAAGTCACATTATCAGCTTATTTTATCTCTGAAGCTTTGAGGATAGTTCTACAGTCGAAAAAGGCTTGCCAATTGAAACATGTAAGGATAAATCTTTATTTCTAAAGCACTATGAAGTTGCTATACGACCAATATTTCTCGCATTTTGTTTACTGACACTGCTACTCTTCTTTTGTTCTTCTCAGATCGAGGAATTGTCTTCGTCATAACCAGAATAAACCGCTACGAATAGTAATATTCTTTCAGATTTATAAGCGGATTTACTTGGTATCCTCGTTACTGTAATGCTAACGTCACCGGCATTATTTACGGTAAAATCACCGTTGTATTAACAGTTGAAATCCGTTATGTTTACAGAGAAATCACCGTTGTAGTAACGGTTGAAATCAGTTCTGTTCACAGTGAAATAAAGGGCAACTTATAAAAAACAACGAAGGTATATTTTTCAATGTGGGTAGACTATACGAAGGTTTGTATTGTGCCTGAGTTATACTATATGAAAAATAAAAATTAACGTTTGACATGCTCTATTTGTCATATATTTCGGACCAGTGTTGCCAGAACTTTTTATTACTTTTCACTTTTTGGTAGATTTTGGGGTCATTTTGCAAGATTTTTTGAATCACCTTTCGAACTTCGACATTTCTTTCAGCTGTCATTTTCTTTGTACCTCAGTGTACATGGATCGAGCAGCTTATCGGACTAAAATCTGTCCATTTTTAATGGATGGGTGTGTACCAATGAAAATGCATATCTAAGTATACATGAATTTTCAAAATAAACATACATGAGGGGAGGGGAAAAGGGGGGGAAAATTTCGACCAAGAAAACCCTGAGTGATAAAGAAAATCAGCAAAGCATGCAATGGAAAAAGCGACTAACGCAGAAGGCACTAAGAGGATTTGGTCCTCAACCCCCCTCGCTGTCACACACACACACACACAAATACACAATATTACTCGACTGCCTAGCTCTTTACTCTTCTGCCACTACCTTTTGCTACTACCAACTTCCCCTCCCCCTTTTCCGTAACAATACACAAGCGTTTAAACGTTGTAATCCTATTCTGAGACTTTGCAACTCTTCTAGAAGGGAGAATTTTGAGGGACAGAAAAGTAACGGAAAGGGTTGCTAGATCTCAAACAGATAGAGAGAGAGAAAGAGAGGGAAATGAAAGGGATTTTCGCAAGGCTTAAGACAATTTTTATTCCCTCTCCGCCCCCCCCCCTTCGTTTTTTTCCCATTTCTTTCTTTATCTCCACGTAGCTGCCTTGGAGATGCTCCAAAATAAGAAGAAGAGAAAAAAAGAGGGAGTAGGGGTGGTAATCGTGTTGTACGGGTGGGAGGAGAGATTGAGAGGGGAGGGAGCAAAAAAAGAACAAGAAAAAGTAGAAGGAACCCGTTCGTTGTGTAGGAGGCTTTGGTGACGTACCTTCGATAGACCTGACGGGATTGGGCACTGTGCGGCTCTGGAGGGAGTCCTAACCTGCCGCGATGTGGGGAGTCCCTGCCGCGGATTGGTCGAAATGCGGAGAAGCACCTAGAGAAAAGCCGTGGAGATAAAGGAGGTTGCTTCTGCTGCTGGTGGTGCTGCTGCTACCGTGGAGGATGAAGAAAAAGGAGGCACACACACACACAAGAGAAAGATGAAAGACGGAGAGAGAGAGAGTTAGAGTTCCGCATAACGACAATGCTAGGCCAGCCGAACCAACACCAGAATGCGATATCTGGTCACATAAACACCTCGTGTTGCATATCTCAGCAGCTAACTGCTTCTCCGTTATTTTCCCAAACCTCCTTTCTTCAACTTGCAACTATAAAACCGGAGATGACATAAAATTTTCTTCCTTAGTACGATAGTAACAATATGTACAGGGTAGTCACAAAAAGATTTACTATTTTTATATCCTGTATAGAAGAAAATAGTTCTTTACCTTTTCATTTTAGGAAAAGGTGCATTGATTTCTTTTTCAGTATTTTAACAAAGAAGTACTGTGTAGCGATAAGTCAAATGAATTTCGTGCAAATTATCCTCTGCCGTAGATGAGTATAAGCTAAATCAAAATTCTGGTTCGATTCCTTCCATTACTTGGAATGAGACGACGAAATATGAGGATTTGCATTGTCTGTGCCTTTATTTCTATACTATTTCTGATTTTGTGGCATTGTTAAAATTGTATCTGAACTAAAAATAACTGGCAACTGCATTCGATATATAACTGTAAACTGTGATGGACGTGAAGACTTGTATATAATTGGAGAGAAATGGCTGCTGTTTATTTTGAATATCTTCGAAGTTTAATTTATTTATCGATAAATTAAAGACGAAGATAAAAGATCTAAATATGTTTAAGCGGTAACAGAGAGACAGATAGTTTTATGACAATTTTGTGAAATGTAATTTCTTTAATTATTACTTACTTACTTACTTACTCTATGGCTTACGAAACTCGCACGTTCATCGCCGTAGTAACAAACGTTCGCCATCAGGATCTATCCTGGGCAAGAACAAGCCAGTTTTCATCACAAACACCTACTTCTCTAAGTTCCCTTCTAATATTGTCCTTCCAACGTCGTCTCCGTCTTCCCAACGGTCTCTTTCCCTCCGGCTTTCCAACCAAGATGGGATATAATCTTCGTTTTTCTTCCATCCGAGCTACATGGCCTGCCCATCTTAGTCGTCGTGATTTTATGTAGGCCCTATCATGTATAATGTATAATTTCTTTAATTATACATTAATAAATTACTATTATAATATGATATTTACGATTTACTTTAAATTCTCGAATTACATTACAAAACGCTTTAACTTAACTGATATGTGATACCAACTAGGATCTTTGTCTAGGCGCCATACCGCAGTTCGCCTGGTGGAACTAAGAGAAAGCATAGAAAACCTCATTCAATATGGCTGGCAGCTGAAAAGTTTAATTTTCACAACACGTTGATTTATTTTTTCAACACGTTGCTACCTACCCCTGAGTTACGTAAAGTTGCCATTGCAATATTTCTTCTAAAAGAACTTTAGATCTCAATATTTGCACCTATATTCACGTTATATCATGGCTACTGATCAGTACTGGACGAAATGCAATTAGAAAGCTATTACGTTACAAATCTGGACATAAATAATCAAACATCCCAATCAGAATTCATATCCACAATTGCGAAAGTCACTAGTATGATGGAATAAACTACGTTGTCAGGCGCTTTAATATACAATCCCGCTATACTGTGATGCAGGTTGGGTTGCGGGGTGTACAGGCGCTACAGCAGTAGTGACAACGCTGGCTCGGACTTTTAATCAGGAAACCATAAGTTCAAACCTTGATACTGTTTTTTCTGATATTGATTAAGCTTTGTTTTACAGCAATTCTTCCTAGTTATTCCTATGTATTAAACGTTTGCTGTTAAACATTTTCTTCTTACGAAAATATAAAAATATATATATATATATTAGGTACGACCTTTATCTAAAAGCGATACTGGACTGACTTCTGCCATTGAAAATTTCATGAATATATGAAGCAAGAGAGCGGAGAAGACAAACTCGTTTGTCCACTTCCAGTCTAAACCAATATGGACCAAATTTTCGGTTCTAACAGTTTTTTACGCTTGAAATCGCTGTGTGGCCGGGTTTTTAATTTATGTCTTAATTCTTGCAAAAAACGTAAATATTATTTGTAGTATTTTCTGTTATATATAGAGTACGGCATCCTATTATATTATGAATAACTCAGGAATTAAAACTTAAATCAAAAAACGGCCGCACAGCGATAAGAAACGTATAAAACTGAGTTAGAACTGAAAATTTGGTACATATTGGTTTAGACTGGAAGTGGAGAAACGTGTTTAAATATTTGCTCTGGTGTCTATCTTTTAACACTACACAGTCACTCCAGTATCGTTACAAATAGAGCTCGATGGGTATTACTAAAACAATAATGTTATTTTGGAATTGAAATTTATGAAAAAAAAAATGAGGAGTCTTAGAGAGCATATGTTTTAGCTAGCGTAGAGATAAGATTCGTTTATAAACTTTTTCTTTACTTCTTTAGAAACTGTAGGCTTCTGTGTTTTTGATTCCCTGCACGTAAGTGGAAAGTGGATCCAAATGATCTTATAGTGATACCAAATGTCTGTTTTGAATGTTAATTATTAGTTCGTGTCCCCAGTGGATGAGTGGTAACGCTAGCTGTCTTATAATTAAGGAGTCCCGGATTCGACCCCCGGTGAGGACACAAGTAGTACGGAGCTCACGTTAAGTGGTAGGTCCCGTCCTTAGAACGCCATTTTTATCCGATGGAAGGCAATCGAAAAACGCCATCGGTTAACCATGCCCAGGGACCTGCATTTGGACAAAACACCCATCATCATCATTAGCATACTTACATCAGGGCTTCGTTTCGATAAATAACTTTTATTCAGTTTATTCAAATTCACATTTTATTCGCATAACCCTGCTCTGCATTAAAAAAAATCTGATGTTCTCGGTGTGAGAATTGTTTTCTTATAGTTTTAGGATGCTCCCCATCACGTCAGGTCTAACTGGAAATGAGAATATCAATCATTGTCCTTTAGCTTGCAACTGTATTATAATACGGACAAAGTAACAAAGCCCTCTTCTATGTACAACGTTACAAACTCCCAGTAATAATAAATTATAGTGCAAAATCACTAAATAATATGATACATTCAGATGTGTACACGAGGTTATTATAAACCTCCTACTTAGGAAGAAATCTTCGTTTAGCCATGTCCTCTAACTTTAACAATGGATAGCCTCTCTCCTCAGCGATTAGTGGTCATGTGTTAATCATCCAACTGTTTTGTGCTGGTGAAAACCTGCCTGAATATGAATATTTTGAATATTCCAAACAAAAAAGCACACTTCTTGATCATTTTAAATCAGTCACCTTTTTAATATTCGTCACGTTTCTCGCTTTATATTGAAGAATTTCGATGCAAATATGATTGTATCGGACGGAGTTTACAAGAATAAATTGGGAACCAACTATACAAACACACAGACGTGATCGAAAGTTCACTCACTTAGAATACAGAAGCAACACTTATGATAAAATGTTTACAAATTCTGAAAAAAAAAATGACGTGATAGAACCAAACTGATTACATTTTTGAAATCAGTGTAAAAAAAAAAAAAAATTAATTTCAGAAATATTTATTTGTTTCTAAACATCAAAACTCATGCAGAACAGTGATAATACATTAAAACTTAGTTATTTCAGTCATGACTTGGTCTTTTCTCATAAATTATGAATCATGAATCATTTACGTATGCATTTACCTCAAACTTAAGACAAGGAGAAATAAAAATAAACATGTCCGTTAGAATAGAACTAATCAGAAAACGTGTTTCGTTTGGTTATTTTTATTACTATTGTGCTCTCATGCGGCGAGAAGTTGAAGAGGAAAAGCAGTGTTTAATTTTTCAGTATTACGTGAGAAGTTTCGTGTGATGGAAACATCATTTTCTATTATTTGACCAGGATTAAAGTAAATGATTTAAACAAGTATTGATTTCCAAGTGTTTTTTTTTTTTTTTTTTTTTTTTGAAGATGGTTATAATTTTTGAAAGCAATGTTGAACTTTATTCAATTCAATTCGTGGCCGGTAATGTCTTGTATATTAGAAAATAGTATGTTGGGAAGCACAGGAGAACTTTGTATAGCATTTAAACTCAGTGTGCTCCTCCCTGTCTTGAATACCATTCTCGCTGAATCCAGGTAGGTTTTCCCGCCTTTTTCGTTTTTCGTCAATTATTCAAATTTGAGTGCAGTTAAACATAAAATAACTTTTAGAAACTATAGTTCGTTTCGTAAGTCACCAAAGAATACCATTAGCTTTGAAGAGATGGTAACAGAAACTTCGAAACTATGTCAGAACATTTCTGGGACATATGACTGTCCCAAAAGTGTATTGACATAGATTTGAACTTTGTGTTAAGATTTCTTTAAAAATAATGGTATTCTTTGGTGGCGTACAAAACGAACTATAGTTTCTAAAAGTCATTTTATCTTTAACTGCACTCAAATTTCTTGAATAATTGACGAAAAACGAAAACGCGGAAAACCTACTTGGATTCAGTCTTAACTAGCGTGGATTGGTAACATGATGTCATTAGCATGGGATTAGATGAAACTTGTTTTGCTTGCTACGGACCATTATGTTTCTTCCTTGGTGTATAACAAAAAACACCAAAGGCTAATATTTTGCATGCCAATTTCTGCTTCTTTGAATTCACCGAAAACAGCGGAATTGATTTCATAACAAATCAAACTATTTTCAATGAAAAGGACATTTTTCAATACTAGAACTCTATCCAGAACCCTGTGAATGCAAGTTAAGAGGCTTCTGTAGCTTCACTGCATATATGTGTGTGTTTCCATTGAACTGAATTTTATTTATGACCTTTAAGCATCTAAGGCTCAGGCGAGGATAGAGAAAGGATTTTGTCAGGGCCTAATTGAAAAGTAAGATCTCGGCATTTGTCTGGTGTGACTGAGGAAAAACCTTGGGAAAAAACTCAGTCAAAATGATCGGCGGCTGGGATCGAACTCAGGACCTTCCGAATGCGTAGACAGCCACTGAACTTGTTGATTAGACTAAGAATCTAAAGTGTATTGTTCATTTTCTCTTAGGTTTCAAATCTTATAGCTTTCATAATCGCTAAGACTCAAGTGTTCTCATTTTCCTTTGAACTTGCATTCGCACACGAAAAATGATTTAAGATATTGAGATTGACGAATTATTTTCTTCGTATAATTAGAGTCAATGAACAATATATTGCTTTCCTAATTTTGATTCTGCAAGCATGAACAGTAATAACTTCTGATCGCTGATCCATCAAGGAATACTACTTTCAAAATTTGGTGATGGTGGAGGGAGGGGGGGGGTCAAAATGTCCTCTGCATAACATCACGTCACGTTTTCATATTTCCTCTTTCTCTTCTTCTCCGCCACCAGAATGGAACGCCTTTTGGGAAGAAAAGGTTACATTTGTCACCCTGTCGCCTATTCTCTACCCTTTTCCCTAATTAGCCTTCTGCCTTTTTCTTGCTTCGTTTCGCCTCTCTCTCTTCTCTTCCGCTTCTTTCCTTTCTGCTTCCATTTTCTAGAAAACTTCGTGACGTTTACTCGCAAACGTTCCTTTATCATTTTCTCCGTGACGACATTTGGCAAAACTTAAAAAATGCTGTCTCCCCAAAAGGACAAACTATAAAAAAAAGAACGAGTAAAAGAAGAAGAAAGATTAAAAAGAACGTAAAGAGAGAAGGAGAAGAAGACTGAGGGAATAGAGGAAGAGAGGTGTTGAGCTACACAAATACAGAGGATCACAGAAAAGTGAAGGGTCCCTGGTGAATTAATGGTATATACTTTGGATCTAAAGGATATTTTTCTTTTGCACTAGCGGAAGGTTATTCGCTACAGACTCGAGAGTCGAGGGGAAATCAATTCACGACTTTCAAAAGTTGTACCCATCCCCCGTAAACCAGTAGTTATGGTCGCGAAATTCAGAACGGAATTGCGTAAGGAAAACTGGTTCGAGTCCTTGTGCCGTCCGTCCTAAATGATATTTTCTAGGATCGTTTCTAGTTTTTCCAATGCGGGCAAGGATACTCAAATGTATATCCTGGGCGCTGCCGAATTATCTAGCCTTGTCCCCACCACATTTTACTGTCAAGTCCTCCCATAGCATTTTGTTTAAAAATTCGAAGCTTTAGTGTAAAATTTCGTAGCATAGTATGAGGAGTCCTGAAACAAAACCCGTTAAATCCACACGCATTTGGAATTAAGTTCACAGCGGATTTATGCTTTCAAAGATGCATTTCATCGAGCTAATGCAGCATAGTTTTCTAACTTCTGGTTTTTCTTTGTGTATGAAACGAGATCAAAATCTGGTGTTTCTTTGCTAACAAATAGTTAGTTTTAGGGTACCTCGAGTCTATTTTAATCAAGAGGCTATGTTGATCAGGGAGTAAACAGGTCAATACAATAACGATTTGCGATTTTTTTAGTCTTCACCCTTTTGACCGAAGTATCATTGAGGGAAAGAACTCGTTTTTTCCTTTTGATCGACATACCCCTTCCTGATGGAAATTGACCCAGTTTACCCTATAAGTTCCTTTGTCTTTCCTAAGAACTCCTATGTGGATTTAACGGTTTTTGTTTCAGAGTTCATTATATAATCTCACTGAGCTAAACTTTAACTTTAGTAACACGTAAATATGTGTTCAGTTCAATTAGTTTACGTGCGGAAGAACTTAATATGATTTCCTACATTAAAAGAAATTCATCTACACATGTGTTCGAAAGTAAGCAGTTTTTGGTATATAATTCAGAATATAAATTTATTCAGGATATTTAACAGCTTGTATTATCCATAGTTTGCAACACTGTACTCTGAACTTTACATTTTTTTTTATCACTGTTGGGTATAAACAAATAAAAAGAATGACTTAATGTTATTTGAAAAAGAAAGTTCTCTTACCAGGTTGGCAATATTGCGAACCATATCACACGAAGATTTATCTTCTACAATGTTGAACCAAATAAACTTACAGTAAAAGTTGGAAACCCTGTATCTAGAAATATGGGATTTTGGAGAGTATTTACAAAAACTTTAATTTACGTCCAGAGATCTGGAATCACCTTGTATATATTTTGTTTTCTGTTTTCAATGTCTGTCTGTTGTTATCTTTGAGAGATATACGCTGTTGTAGTGTTGTGTTATGTTGTGTCTGACGTCTTTATAGGATAATCACAACCATGACTTGGATGTCCACACATGAAAATAACCTTCCTTCAGAATTCTGGGAAGAGCGAAAAGAAAAAAAGAAAACACATCAACAAAAGGAAATGAAAAACACATTTTCTCCCGGAAGTCATTGCACATTTATCAGTGGCTTCTCCACCCATTTTGTTAATAACGATATATTATATCATTATAATTTATTTTAACGTTTCCGTAATTGTTTTTTCGCTCTGCTTCACACAACTGAAACTTAGAAAAGACTATTTGTTGTACAGTCAAGGAAAAAAATATTGCTGGAACAAAGCATTTAATTTTTCAATAAACTTATATTTATAAGCCAAACACGTAGTTATGTTTAAGCCATGACATTTTTGAAGTTCTATAAGTGACAGGCACCACCTATCTAGTCCACATATAAGTTAAATAAAAAGTAAATGCGATGTTACATAATACCTTTTTCCGTGATTGTACTAGTTTCATCTCTGAATTGTTTTACATATTGAGATATCTATCAATCAATCTATCTATTTGTCTGTCTGCCTAGCTGACTATTTATCTATCTATAATTTAACAATAATATTTTTAAAGAAACTTTAATAGATTTTGGCGACAATTCAAAAGAATAAAGGTTTTGTAGAAAAATAGATGTCGCGAAACTTCTTGGTTTAAATTATCTCCTTCCTTTCCCATTCCTTTTTACACTCTGAGAGCAATTGACGAAGTAATTAAGAAAACAAGAAAGATGGGGAAGGAAGTACAAAAAAAACACACAAAAGAAACGAGGACAAAAAAACAAACAAGAAGCGATCGAGTTTATTTCCTCTTACGGATTTTTCTCCGTTTGTACATCTTTCTTCTTTTCGTTATCGTACTCTGCTTTCTCTCCTTGTCTGTTTTTTCATCGTTATTTAGCAGCACCTGTCTTTCGTTCTTTTCTCCCCATTCCACGTTTCCTCATCCTTCTCTTCTTCTACGTTCAATTCTTGTTGTTTTTCCCTCCTTCTCCTCTTCCAGCGTTTCTCGCCTTTTCCACAGGAGAGAGACAAATTTAATTACCCCGTCTGTGCACGTCTGTATCCCTCCGCTTCTCCCATTTGCCTAGTTCTCTTGTCTTTCTCTGTATTTTCTCGCTTGCTTGCACAGCTAGTAGTGCCCTCTTCAATATTCGTTACGTATCTTTTACTTTACAACGTATTTTTTATTTTCATTTTTTCTTCTTTTTAGTCTGCAACTTTTCGCCATTTTTCTTTCACTAAAACATGCTGATAAAGATTATGATAATGGATAGGTCTTAAAATTAGCGATATATGTTTTTAATTGCTACCAAATCGGATGAGACATTTCAGTCTTATAACTGAAACTCGTGGTCTTGTGCTTACGGTCAAAAGTATAACTCTGTCGGTCATACTCACTCAAAGAATTTTTTCAGTTTGACTAAGCAAATGCCGGTCTAGTTCGTACGCAGTAGTCGTATCTCCATCCTCCTCTCGAGAAATTCTCACCGAAGAACATCATATCTGGGAAACGCGGCGAGGCTAGGCTATGTCTGCCTGTTTGATTTAGTGGTCAAGGTCGCTGAAGGGCACTGAGGAAAAGGCACGGGTTAAAATTTTGTTTACATTGACTAACTTCATTAAGGTTTATTGTTTCCTTAGTAGCACCAGGAAAATACTGTTAAAGGTGTCTAGAATAACGGTAGACAGTATTTCTTTCAGATGGGTGGCCGGGGGGTATTATCCCCCAGACTGAGACAATCACCCCCAATATGAACAACAAATTTTGTAAAAAAACAATGGTTAATTCAGTGTTCTACTAGAATTACGCTTTCTCTCCTCTATTACTCCCTCTAAAGATCTAAAATACCTCCAGAACACTTTTCCTGAAAGAAACACTGAGATCTTGATCACTACCTGCCACGACTCTGTGCTCACCGAGTAGTGTACATTCAATTCCTTCATGTTTGACACCAGCTTTAGTTTTAGATGCGAATGTAACCTATTTTGGCAAATTCCTTCCAGCCACTGACAGACCTGACTGAGGTTTTCTCTATATTTTTTCCACAGCCACATCAGGAAAATGCTGGGATTGTACCTTGAAATAGGCCTTGAGCAACTTTCTTTCAATATCCACTCCTCTACCATATCCGGCTTGAGCCAAAGTTTCCTAAAGACCATAAATAGGTTCACGATTTCTGAAAGCTGGGCTTCCATTTTGAGAACTCACTGTCTCTGACAGTATCACAAACTTTATAATGAACCTTTGAATACTATGCCGTAATGACGATATATCGCAAGGACTATATTAATTGGTACAGAAATTAGCAATAATAAAAAATATTACTTATCGATTAATGTTTGTTCGTACATAAGAAAATAACGAACATAAAAAAGTATTTTAAAAAATCATACATTATTTTCAGTGTACTAAAAGCTAATATAAAAAAGACTATGGATTGGTGAAAATATCGTAGAGATAATGTGTAATACATGGACAGTTTTAACACTTTGATTCAAATACAAAAGATAAAAGTTGCTTTAAAGATTTGTTACATGACTCAGTAGTACATTATTTATTCACTACGTTGTTCCTTTTCCTACAGGTATTGCGCATCACCTTGGAATGGGGGCCGCAGATCCTCACTGGGGAGCCTTCAGAGCACATGCTTATCCTCCGTACCTGAACAGCGGACTGTCACATTGCACAGCTGCACTACACAATGCACATTTCCCACATGTGTTAGCGTTTGCGGCAGAGCAACATGCAGGAGGAGCCCTGGAGCCTCTGGCGTCGCCTACGCATCTTTCATCAGGTTTGTAGTACAAATCAAAGGCTCAGCACAGACAAGATTTGTATAGAACGGAAAGTTTCAATTAGATAATTAAGTGGATACAATATCACAGCGAAGTTTTTGAAGTTGATTTGGCATGACATCATATAACTAGCGCGGAAAGTGTCCCTGTTCGGGCGCCATTGTTGCAGGAATCGTTTGCTGTGTGCTACGCTACGTTTGAAAACTCATGAGGTGCAAAGAATGCAAAGGTGCCGTATACAATCGTTAACAAAAACAATTGAACTACAAACTATTTTCAATCAATACTTGCATAAAATAGAGGATCTACTAAAATTATTGGAGTTTTTCCATATTTTTATTTGTGCCTTTTATTTCTAGCACAGACTAGGCAGTGCATTCACATGTCTCATGAGTCTTCACCTATCTGCGCGCGCTAAACAAAAGTCTCACTTCAGCTATATATGGCGGCCGAATAGGGACTAAATCAGTTAAAAATGACACACGAAAAGTGACTTAGCCAATTTTAATAAGCATCGCTGCTGACGCGAAAGTGAAATACGATTGTCTCAACTAAATCAAATTGTCGAGACATTCCTGCGCTATCTACCTCCTCTGCTGTAGTGCAGGTTTCTTTCGTATATGGTCCTAGAGTTGATAAACACTAGAATTTCTTACACAGTTCCACCTTTCCAGATTTGTATATATCTTGTCTGTGTTTAAGAATATGTGTGTGTGTGGATGGGTGAAGGAATTTAAGGATGGGTTGAAGGTTTTGTTTGTTGGATCGACTTGGATTCGAACACTGGTCTACAACTTTTGAAGTAGTCGCTTTTACTACCGAGATATTAACGATAGGATCAGATTCAGTACAAAGAGTTCATCACTTAAGCCTTACCTGAACTAGAAAATTTTTCCTGGTGTTCAAATCCGTTGATAATGTTTTCAAACTTTTGTAGGCGCAATCGTGGACTGATGTTAAAAGATGAACCCGAGACAAATCGCTACGGGTTTCAAATTGGATAATAAAAAGTCTGTCAAGTTTTAACTCTAGGAAAAGCTGATATTGGTATCTACAGAAGCTGACAAAGGTTAAGAAAAGCTGACATTGATCGTAATTGCTATTCAAATTAGTGCCTTCAAAGAACAAGGCAGCGTGTTTTTGAGATTTACTTGTTTTGTGCTAGTCAGCGACACGCTTAGCTTTTTACAACATTGTCGTTAGTTTTGTTATTCAAACTTACCTCACGATCATCAATATTTTTTCCAAGCTGTGTTTGTTTACATTTGAATTGCACAAATTCATCATGAAATTATTAAAATCATCACCGATAGGTTCAGGTTCAGTGGTACAGCGTTGGCTTAGCATTCCGGAGTTCCCAGACTGAGGTTTTCCAGTTTTTTTTTCTCAGTCACATTTGGAAACTGCCGGGATGGCAGTTTCAACTTACTACTTACACCCTGGACGACACTTTCGCGCATCCTTTCCGTCCCCTATCCCGGCCTGTGCTTTTGATGCCTAAAGGCCTTAAAGAAATTAAAATTAAATTCAAGTATTCAAATCGTCATTGGTGAACTTCAATATATGTTTGAATGTACTACAAAAATATTTGACGAGATTGAAGATGTTTTCCGTGCTTTTAACATTGAGAAAAATACTGTTGGAAACAAATTTCATTCTTAAAAGGCATAATGCAATTGACAGCCATATTCAATCCACTAGTGGATTAGGCCTCTTTCGAAATGAGGAGGTGGTATACTGCTCCCCACGTTGACCAGACATGTAGCGAGAGGAGAGCCGAAGCTCTCAACTGTGATCGCCACTGTCTTTTCTTCACAGCAGCTCTCCAATTGTCCTCACAATGCTGGGTCAACACGGAAATTTTGAGATCCCACCAAGAATCGAACCCGAAACCGCTCGCACTGAAGTCGAGCGCGCTACCGACTAGGCTATGCAGGAGGCTCTTGAAAAGGCATATTTAGCTTTAAATATTTTAAGTAATGTGAAAAGAATGCTCTAGCTCCTAAAAAAAATGAACGTGTTTTCAGTCTTTCACTTGCATCATTACATATTAAATATTTAGCTGATAAACCAATCAATAAATTTGTATTGTTAAAATGATTTGTCCTATCAAATCAGTCTACTGAAATCTTAAAAATTGAATGCCTCAGCTTGTACAAATCTCTCCATTAATTTACGCACCAATTCTGACATCGTCTTTCAGTAAAACGAGGCGTGGAGATTCTCTTCGCTGTGTTACATTCAAAGAACTGAATATAGAGAATCCTGAAAGAACGATACATTTCTGTCACTGGTTCCTGAAACCAGTGTTTTAAGGCTCATGAATTCATCAGCATCAATAGATAAGATACATGATTTGAGAATTGGATACAGTGCAATGTTCTATTATTGACCAAATTCAGCAACAACCATCTTACACTAACATGCCTTGATAATACGTTTATAGTCCGTATTAAGAAATTGAAAAAAAAAAAAATGTTCAAACTCGTACTTTCTTTTCTGAGAGCATTTACATCAACAATGCATATCAATAAGATAATATACATCAAATCTGGAAGCTGCTCCAAATTCTCCATGGCTTATCTAGCAGTATGTAACGCAGGCTTGTATGTATGTATATAGATTGTTTCATTGACTGCACATACTTTGCTCTGGATGAGGATGTGTTTTCCAATATTTTCTGCTGCGTTGTCTACACACATTCTAAAATAATAAGCTCCACTTATTCTAGGTTTTATTGAAGCATCATTCAATCACGAAATTAGGTGTACCAGTACTTTAATCATGAAATAACTATCCATTGAGCTATGGCATGCAATCTCACCGTTAGGCAGGGTGTCTACTTCCCTGGAGAACCTGGAAAAGTCAGGGAATTTTATAAAACTGGAAAACTCATGCAATACTCAGTGAAATTCTATAAAGAATGAGTGAAACTAAAGGAAAATTATGAGGTGGACATGTCCACAGTTGGTAAGACTACTGTCCAGGCAAGGCGGAGGTCGTGGGTTCGATTCCACTGCTGACCGGATTTTTTCAGTGTGTCAAAATTCTCTATTTTAAAGAAATTATTATTATTTTTTTTACTTGTGAAATGCCAATAATGAACAAGATGTTTGGATGGTGGTGGGATTAAAAAAAAACGTCATTGGGTATTATTTACATGTTCCACTATACTAAGAACTCAGGAAATTTGGAGAAAATTATCATGGAAAACTCAGGGAATTCCAAGTCATAAAATTAGTAGACACAATGTTGAATTTATTTTCAACAATTCCTGATAATAAAGTTCCTAAAATTTACGGTGTCCATCTTACCTTCCTGAATACTTTAATAAACACACCGTTTATAGAAAAATATTTACTTTCCAGAATATTTCGCCCCACTCGCTGGAGCTTCCTCAGCTGTGTTCTACACTATCTACAATGACTTAACATATACATTTATATACAATACAGTGGTTTAACAGTATTTCCAGTTACTGATTTCTAGTTACCCCGTTCCCTTCTTAATAACTTTCCCCACTGTTCCCTTAAGTTTCCTGATTTCTTGTTTATTAATTTGTCTCCTCTTTTAATGATGAAAGCTGCTTCCCAAATGTCTCGTTCTTTCTGTGTTCTCACTGTTTTGATTTTTGATTTCCCACGATATGATGTCCTTCTTCTATTACATGTTGTGACAATTCTGAGCTGTCCGTTTGTTTTGCTATGTATCTGTGGTGTTCTTTTACCCTTGTTTTGATTTTTCTTTCAGTCTGGCCAACAAAAGATTTCTGACACAAGCATTTAATTTCGTATATGCCCGTCTGTTTCTTCCGCTTCTATTATCCTTTTGTGTTGTGTGAAAATGTTGTGTAATTTCATGTTTGGTTTCAAAATCTCTTGTACACCGAACCTTCTTTTTATTTTTCTATTTTTTTTATTTTTTGATTGAAAGGTAGTTGCAGTTTTATTTTGAATTTGGTTTTTGATTTAACTTCTTTCCACAATACAATTATTTTCTCCTTTGTATATCCATTCTTCTCGCCCATGTCAATTATCTGCCTTACCTCCTTTTTTAATACTTCTTCGCCGTTGCAAAGTTTGATGGCCCTTAAGAACATATTTCCCCACACATTTTGCTTCATCTGTTCTGGGTGTCCCGAATTTTTATGAATATGCTCATCACCTGCTGTTGGTTTCCTGTAAACCCTTGTATTGAATCTTCCTTCTTTCTTTTCTACTAAAATATCCAAATATGGCAGAAAACCCCATTTTCATCGTCTCTTGTTAAGGAAATATTTTTATGTTCGAAGTTTAATTTTTGGTAAAGGACGTCTACTGCCTCTTTGGTTGGTTTCCCCTATTACAAAATAATCATCAACGTATCTAACACCCATTACAATACGTGAAATTTCTCCAAGAACATTACTATCAAATTTATCCATAAAGAAAGAAGTCTGCAAGCACTGGAGAAAGGAGATTACCCTTGGATAAGCCAACCTTTTGAAACCAAATCTGGTTGTTGAATTTACAATAGTTATAATCTGCTATTGTAAATTACTAATTACAATTAGCAATTACATATCAGTGGCATTTAGAGTTTAACTAGTTAAACTCAAATGCATCCCTCTACCGGCCACTGTGTACTTGGAATATCATATAATACGTTATAACTCAAAATTTACTTGTGGTCATGAATTTTCAGCGACTCTTGGCAAATTCACGTACCTAGTAACGTGTTCTTTATATCCAGTGCCTCTACTAGATTATTAATGAAGTACACATACCTCTGGAGAGTCATTCGTTATAGGTTGTGTGTAACCAGAGATACATATGAATCTCGATAGGCCTGTGGAGTAAGGCTCTGGAACGCGGTTTACGAGGATGCGGGCTCGAATCTCGTCTGGTTCATGGATAATTGTGGATTGTAAAACATAACAACAAGTCAGTAGTTGCTAAAAATGCTCAAAATTCAATAAATATTATTTTAAAAAAATACGTTAGCAAAGAATCACATAAATGGCGCCCGAAAAGGGTTCAAGCTCTACAATTCCTGATGTCCTTGACGATGGCATCTAATTTGTTTATTTTTGCAGTTTGAAGGACGAGACCTTTCAAATATACTGCAACATTTCTGTAAAATCGAGGGGAACTTGCTCGAAGTCCCTTGCAAGATTTGAAGAAAGTGTGATACGTAAGATATGGATACCTATTACTACTTCTGGACAGTAGTAGTAGTAGTAGTGAAACAACTGTTAGTGTTGACAGGATATTTTATTCACCCCACACCAACGGACGGGAAATATTTTTTAATAGTAATGACGTAAATGGTTAATAAGATAATTTTCAATTTAGCAAATAATCTAACCTTACCCTACACACTTACATAATAGAAAAAGAGAAAATATTACCTAAAAAAGTGTAATTACATTCAAAGTCAGACATGCATTTCTACAGTTCTAGCAGGCATTAAACTTTCTGAACTTCATACATAGTCACAGCATTCCCAAAAGACTATTGCGCCATGACACGAATTCAAGGAAGGTGAGAGAGAGAGAGATAGAGAGAGAGAGAGAGAAAGACTCACACTGTACAAAAATAGAGGTCCCTCCGTGTTGCAAATGTAAAAGCTATTCTCTAATTTAATTTTGTGTTGGAACAAGTGAAACGTCAATCTTCGTTATGTGTTATCTTCTAAGACGAAGTAGCTGTTAATGACAGTCCAACGAGATGTGTGGTTAAAACTTCGTACGCGCTACAGAAACCCACAAAACTTTTCCTTAGAATTGCGATCTACATTCCATGGGAATTCAGGAAAAAAATATATTTATTTTTTTTTATTCAAAAGAGGGGCAAAAAGTTTTTCTTGAAATAAAAATATTTCAGTGAGACAAAATGTAATGAAGGAAAATAGTTTTTTATATTGTTTTTAATTAAAGAAAATATTCGAAGTTTACAAAAAAAGGTATTTATCTAGCTACTATGATGAATCTTTTAGATCTTGTAATGGGTTAAAACAAACAAAATATGCATTTTAAACAAAAATAAATCAAAACTTCAAGATTCAATTTTTTAAACACAATTTATTATTAAACTCGCATATTTTAACGCACAATACAACGTTTCGACTACGTCTGTAGCTATTATCAAGTGTATTATTAACAAAAAATCATTTTAACCCTTTTTTATATATATTTGAGTTCCTATTGTTGCTAGACTTGCTACACCATATCTATTTGTTTGTTGAGAATGTAATGTTTCCTTTTATCTTTAATTCTGTTCATATTTATGACGTTTTTCTATTGTTGGGTTAAACTTCCACATTCATTCTCATTAACATTATTCGGATTATAGTTAATGCGATATCCTTATCTAATTAATTTTTTACTTGGTTCTTTTCTCTTCTAAGAAACCTAATGTTACCTGCTGTCAATACGATGTACTTCATCATTATTACAACAGTAGCAATTCCTGATTTAATGTCTTTATTTTTAATACACTTTAAAAAGCGTTCTCCGTATCTTTTCTTTGTGTGTCTTTTGGTTTGACCTATATACGTTGTTTTTTTTGGCAGTTACATTTGATTTCGTAAATTTCTAATTTAAGCAATGGATCTGTAAAATACTTTTTTGAACCCAAGTAGTGAGCCCCCTAATGTCTTCTTGTCTGGCTTTCTTGATACTTGCATTTTATATTCTTTGAGTATCCTTTTAATTTTATTCGTAACTTTCGGTATATTCGGAATTGATCTCCTTCTTGTTTTATTTCTTCTCTCTTTTCAGCTTTTCCAGTCCCTTCCTGATTATTCGTTTATCTCTTTATCTTGTCCTTCTTTTGTGTTACAAAGGTTCATTTCTTTTCGTATACAATTATATACCACACATTGAACTTTTCTTGTTAAAAATGATGGGATGTTGTATATATGTGTGTTGTACCCGCAATTATTTTTCTATATACTTCTGCAAAGGAAATCGTGTAATGTTCTGTTAAAAAGATGACAATCCGGCCGATATCAGTATTAGCATCACTTTATACAAATGCTACAAACAAACAGAACAATATTTAAAATATTTTCTGATAATGATTACTCTTTAGTTCTAAAACAGAAGATAAATTCGCTAAAGATATTCGTTGCACAAATTCCATGGTGAACGTAACATCAAATCATAGACATTAAAGATATCAGCTGATCGCTGTTTGTTTAACTCCATCAAAACACATAAATAATCAGGTAGTTCCATCAGAATTCCGTAAAACCATTGGTAATGACGTCAGAGCTTAGAGTTCATAATTCATAGAGGGTACAATCAAAAGTCATAACCATAGAGTATATATTACAGAGAAGGCGCAATCTTCTAAAAATCTTTTTATCATGTAATTCCATAGTTACACCAGTACTTCGAAATCTTTTTCTTCTTCATATATAATTAACACGTCATCCACGTATTTGAGTATTCTGAGCATTTTCAGTCTCTTTCCAGACATTTTTTTGTATATATATTCAGGAACTAAACTTGCTAGGAAAGACAAAAGAGGGTTTTCTATTGCTTTGCCGCCTTTTTGTCTGCGGCAAGCAGCTACCATAGGAACGTCTTTGTTTGTGGATCTTTGGTAGTCCATAGAGGAACGGTAATTGTGGAGCATGTTTTATTATTTTTATTATTATTATACCCTCGAATTTGGTTGTGATTTTATTTAAAGAACTTTTCTTTATTTTTTCATAATTGGATGTTTGAAGAATATGTCATCCATTTTCTTAACATATGTGTCCTTTTTAATAAATATTACCTTGTTTAATAATACGCGAGTCTAATAATGAATTGTGTGTTAAACATTAAGTTGTTAAGTTTTGATTTTTGTTTACGATATGTGTACGGCACGTGACGCTAGAAGTTATTAAAATATGTATTTCTCCGTTCCTATATTGAATAAATAGAAATAAGTAAAAAATAAATAAAAACTATTTTTTTTTCACGAAGAGAAGTCAAAAGATCTCAATGATTGGAACTGGTACAGTATGCAGCATTTGATTTGCTTCTGGAGCGTAAAATGAAACCACAAGTTTTGTGATACAAACTTTTCAAGTCTGTCTGCCTGTTGTTAGATACTGTTCCAATTATAATCTGTAATTTTTACTTTGTTTTAAACAAACAAACAAGAAAAAGCACATTACACATTGTTTTTGGAACTCATATTTCTTTCTTTTTATTTTGCAGTTTCTGAAGGTCGATCCGGTCATCCCGTCGTAACATCGTCGGACATCACTTCGAGCTTAGCCGCAGCTGAAAGTCGTCTCAAGACTTCAGATCTCCACACTCTCAGCATATTCACATCGTCAGCTGGTCTTGGATCAAATCCACGGCAAACCACTTCTCCCGAACTTTCAATCACAGTTACAGAAGCGCCACCGTCATCGTCCTCTTCATCTTCAGCATCGTCACAACTGAACGGAACAACCACACGAGAGGGAAGCCATCACAGATCGGGTTCAACTATTTCATCAACAACAGTGCCGCCGTCACTGCCGCTAACGTCCCTGATTGGTTCAGCTGGACACCATTTGGGAGCGCTTCATAACGGGTTGCCGTCTTTTCTTAGTGGTCACGGTTATTACGGATCAGGGGCGGCTAGTAGTCTCTTCTTAAACGCACCCTTGTTACCGCCGTCATTACTGTACTCTCAACTATACGGTGCACATAATCAGTTACAGCATTTCCACAGCAGTTCTGACTTACAAAGTGCAGTGGTGGCACATCTGACGTCACAAAGAACTAACGCGTACTCTGGTGATAGTGATGTGTCGTGTGGTTCGAAAACAAAAGACGACGCAACAGCGCTTGACTGTAAAACCGGACTTGAGTGTAAACCAGTGATAACGGAGACAGCTAACAATAACAATAACAACAATACTAACAATCAAAACAATAAGAAATTATCAGCGAAACATCATAACCAAAATATCACGTCATCGCCTGTGACGTCATCAAAGTCGTCATTGCTGACGACACAAAACGGACTTTCGTCTTCAACGTCAACCGCGACAACGACGACTACAAGCTCGTCAACGACAAGACATTCAGATGTTTGGCGACCTTATTAGCTATGAATGTGACGATTTTTTTGTTTGTTTGATTCTTTCTTGTTTTTTCCGTTCTTGTTTATCTGGTTGCGTGTGTGTGTGTGTAAATAATGAATGCTCCCCACTAAACAAATGAAGGTCAACAGTAAGGATTTATAAACAGTTCCCTTCCTTATTCACACAAAAAAAAGCACTATTTAATTACTTATATTAACCAACCTGTTTTAGAAATTCACGTATTTCAAAATGATACCGGTGCTGGCCCGTCAAGCTTAAATTATTTCTTTTAAATTATGTGTTTTCACTGAAGATCAATTACGATAAATATCTTTATGTTTGTTGTTTGGATGGATATTTAAGAAGATGATATATTATGTCTATAATAAATAAAATTGAAATTAAAATTATAGCAATTGTGTTCATTTAATTAATTGTGTTTTTCTGTGTGTTTTGTATACCGATTTTCCTTTCGCTCCGTAAAAGAGCCACTCTTGAGAGCCCTGCACTATGACTATATTTGTATCTAAAACTAAAGGTAGGTTCAAGGCTTTCTTGACTTTTCGAAAACACAAAGATGTTAAACTAAGGGCACTTTCTCATGTACGCGATACACACTAAATCAAAAGAGCGGAAATTTCCACCATTTTTTTTCCCCGATGAGAAAGTGGTCGCTTTGGGTAGAAAATGTGATCTTTTTAGATGAGATTCCGATGCTTTACGGATGTAATTTATTCTTGAAAATTGAAATGGTGATTTCTGAACTTTTTTTAGAGTGGTTCACAATGCATTATGGGTACTAACCTAGACCATCAAGTTAATTATTCGTCTATTTATTACCGCGAAGGTTATCGAAAGACGATACCCTAAGGTGAAGTTCTTGCGTTTAGTTATAAATGACAACTCGGGTTCACGACCAATAGCATTAAGAGGTAAAAAGTCGACATCAAATATTCCTCGTACCTTATCAATACAGTGTGTGCAGCTTCCAATCCGTAGTAGGCCTAACTCCTGTAGGTCACGTGCACGGATGTGACACACTTGTTTTGAAGATTTCACGCCATTTTTCACAACCTGCTTACTCAACTATATTCGTCCATGATCACCAAAATACCCAACGACACAAGTACGTCGTAAGGACATATTTGCAGTCGTGGTATCGTCGATAATACTTTTACTGACGATTGCTTGTATCCGGTAGTTGACTTTTTTCTGACTTAGTAAGTCTCCTCGTATTAAGAATTATCTCAACATACCGCAATGATGCGTATATTCAATCATAGCAGCGAACAGATCTCGCTATGACGAAGTGGTAGCAGGGCAAAAACCTATGTTCACAAACAAAAGAACTGCTGAATCAGGTGTTGTCAGATTCAAAGACAGCCTGAGAAGAGTGTGGTTCCGATTTTAACCACCGCAGGAGTCACTGAAGATGGAAGAGTTCACTTCTGGTGGAATTCATGTACTTCTAAAATCAACTGTGAAGGTGCAGGCTTCATCAGGTCCGTTTTTACAAGTACCTTCATGGTATGTGTAAAACAAAACTTATCATGTGTAAGCATGTGAACACAAAATACTACGTACCACACTTTCCGCAAGTGAAAAATTTTCTGCACATGTAGTGTAGGAAATGTTATATTCTTCATAAAATCAAACTGACTTTTGTGATGTCTTTGTTTATTCGTGAATAACAAGTTTGGTAGTTGCTACTCACTTGGCAGCGTCATAAAGTACAGGTGACTATAATTTTCCCAGTTCCACACATTGGGAACAAATATCTACTTGTGGATGGCCAAACCTTTAATCAAAGTGTTCCTTGAAGAACCTTCATTAATACTCATACTTCACGAAAACTTGCACAGCTTCGTGTTTCTACAGGAAAAGTTCGTACATTCTCTGACATGTTATAAACGATTCTCGAAGTATATGTTACAAATAATGGGAAATCTATTGTGGTGAATGGTGAATCTTGACAAATTGGCAATACGTTTACGATTATCATGATTACCTCGTAAGTCACTGGGTAGTTCGTTTTTCTCAACATGATGTGTCGAATGAATTTGCTTTAAACAAAAGGTAAACCAGAATTATCAGATAAACCAGGATTACCAGATCATCTTTCTTTTTTTATCAACGGAGGACAGTTAAGTCAAAAACGGGGGACAACCGCGGATTTATTTATTTCAGCGGTGTCTTCCTATCAAGTAATAACAATCAATGAAAATGTAACGTGATGAATGATTTGCTTGATATTTCCGTAACGAACAATTTATTGAAATTAAGAATTAGGAATACAGGAGTTCACAGGTGGTAAACGTATTCATAAAAAAATATGATATGGAAATTGGTTCGCAAAATAAAGAAATAAAAATACTGTGATTTAAATTTAAATGTAAAAAAGAATACCTACTTTTTAACAGTTACTACAGAACGGAGGGCATTTCAGGAAATTTAGAAAAGGAGGTAGGATAAAGGAGGACACCCGGAAGGAGTGCGTCTGGTTACTCTGAGTGAACTGAGGAAGGCTTTTCTGTAAAATGGGGCTGTCACCATCGTGATTTGTGTACTGTTATAATACACACAAAAGTATACACAGTTTTTAAGTTGTATATGAACAAAGGGAAATGGGTAAATATTTGCTTACAAGGTTTTAACCCAGACAAGAAAACTCTACACTGTTAAAAATGAGTTTCTCAGAAATGAATAAATTTTCCTACTCAAAAAAAGTCGAGTAAATTTTACTTAAAAATGAGAAAAAAATATTCTCAAAAATTAAAATTTGAGAATGGTAATTCCCAAATACGAGCTAAGGCATACTTTTCAAATTTGAGCTGATGCAATTATTCAAACTATGTGTCTCTAGAAAGGTAATATTACAATCCTGCGAGATAATTAAATGAAATCTGTAGATATAGTTAATTATCTGGCGAGCGTTGTAAAAGAATATCGTAAACAATTGCAATGACCTCAAACATACAAAAAGAACTAAATTCTCTGTCGGACAGTCCAATCTGTATCGCTGCGACTGCATGTGATATTCATACGCGGGCATGATCGCGGCAAAAACAAAATATACTGTCGGGAATTAAGTTTAACTCTTCTGCTTCCTAAGGTTTATTTTTCGAAAGATTATAAAGTGTGTTTACCTGTTGTGGTAATAATAAACTCCTAATAAAGGTGAACGAGTTTCATAACATGCTGTCGCCTGTTACATTTCCCGCTTGTGTCAATAGATGTCTCTACTTTTAATGGTGAAAAGTTGAAGTGAGTAACTGCTTTGTATTATGCCAAATTGTCGTTTTTTGTATTGTATTATTGGCACACGATTTAAATATGTTTAATAATGATTCGTTATGCAGATTAAAGCAGTTGTACAAACGCAATGGAGTATTGTAAAATGATTTGTACCTCAGATGGATATGTACAGCAGGAATGTAAATAATATATGCAGGGTACAGCATGTACAGGGGGATGTTTATACTTATTTTTTAATATATTTTTAATATTTTTTTTTCGCCTGCGTTTATCTTTCATAAACGTAGTGGAGAGCTTTTCTGTGGCTGCAGAAAGGAGCTGAGAAACACTGGTGCGATCACGGATAAGGTTCTCTACTGTTTGTTAGAGGTGTAGTCCCACTACTAGTTATACTTGAGACAATTTTGAATACATATTTTCTCATGTTCATTGGCTCTCAACGTCATTTTGAGTAAATTGCTTCTCACAATATGAATATGTTTCTCTCAATTTCGAATAAATATTTTTCTAATTTTTTTTAGGTCTCATAACGATTTTGAGTGATTACCCTCTCAAAATTTGAAACAAATGTTCTCAAGTTTGACCAACTATTTTCTCATTTTCATAGCTCCGGAGCTACCTTTTGAGATATTACGTTTTCAACATTTTGAGCATATGCTTCGTCACTTTTGAGTATATTTCTTCTTATTTCTGAAAAGTAGTCCCAGCTTTTCTCACTTCTGAGCCGAAATTTAAACTCATTTTCGAGCAGTTTTACCTCATGTTTGAGACTTTTTTTTTCTCATTATCCGAGATTATTTTCTCATTTTTTGAGCACCATCACGTGTTCAAAATTGAGCAAAATTTAGTCGGAGCCAGATTGAGCTCAAAATTTTCTCAAATTCGAGCTATTTTTTTTCGTTTTTGAATAAACCTTTTTAACAGTGTAAGAGGCGAACCAAGTTACAATAATTAAAAACAATGCTTTCAGTGTTAACAATCCTAACATAGATTACCTTAGTCTCCTTTAATTCGAATAAATAAATTAATAATGCTGTGGGCGATAATTTTATCAACTTATTTCATGTATGCTGACGTTCTTATTTTCTTAATTCTAGAAGAAATGAGCTCTCCAAGTAACTCTATACACATTGGTATTAAAATAGTAATTGCCGTAAATTGAAAGCTGAATTATTGCAAGTGATAACGAATTTCCTTCGAAAAAAAAAAATGTCAAAACATTTATAGTTTAGAGAATCCAAAACGTATTACCATATCGTCAATAATATATCGATGATAATGGCATAAGACATGTCAGCTTTGCAAATCAGAATCAACATTTTATGCTCGAAGAACGAAGCTTCGCGAGATTTTCTATGGTTGTTTGCTGAGCAATGTTAATTCTCTGACAAACGAATTGGGAGAATATTCTTTTTGTTGCACTTCGTCAAATAATAACCTTTGCTTTAATATAATTCTATAGGCTACAACTTGGACTGTGATTGGTTAATCCAATACGTATAACGACGTTGTTTGTCGAGCTATTACGTCATTTGTAACGAAACCTTGCGTCATTTGTAACGAAACCTTGCATCATTTGAGTGCATGCGGCTCTTATAAACCACGTGTTTCGAAATTCCATCAAACTAACTTTATTTTCATGGTTCGATCTGAGAAATTAGATCTTCAATTTGAGACAATCACTTTTCAGACATGCTGTAGATATAACCTATCATAGTTGAGACAAGAATAAAAAAAAATCATTTGAACAAGAACAGCCACAAAGAAGTGTAGATAAGAATTTAAGTAGTACTCTAATACAGGAGAAATAAGGAACATAGCATGAAGCTACGCGAATATGACGAACAGACACGAATTAGTGCCGAGCTAGCAGTAGCAAGTGAAGGCGAGTTGGTTAGAGTCAGGTTAGGTTCTTCCGTTTTTCAATTTTCATTCCGTTATTCGGAAGATTTCTTCCTCTATTCTTGTTTTTCGTGTTAACCGCTCATTCTGCATATGTGTGGTGCGTTAAAAAAAAACCTACACGTACTATTAATTTTCCCGGGTAAATAAAAATAAAATACCCACCACGTTATCTTGGTTAATTTCCGTTAACGTTTTCGTTACTTTACGTTATTTTAGATATTTGCGAATACTATGAGTTGAGGTAATTAAACACACACTTCGATACAAATTGCAAATCTCCAACGGTTAATAGGCAAATTACGGCGGGGGAAGAGAAAAGACCCTGTTTTGCAACTGGACTAATCAAATGTTTACTATTATGTATACATGATGAGAATATTTTTTAAACATACAGATACTCGTAAAGACTTGTTGTTATGATTATTAAAGTTGATTCAAGGAATCTGCTAAGTCTTAGAGTAGGATAGGCTGGAGAAGAGGATGTTGGATAGGCCACCTAGCAGGCCCGTAGCCAGCCCGGTTATTTAGAGGGAGCAATGATGAATACAGAGGAGGACGGGGAGGACGTCAAGGAGCAACACAAAACTATTTATTTATTTATTTTTCACGAAATTTATTACAAGGTTGTAGCATTTTTTACAAAGAATATACTGACAAATATTACAGTACAAATCCAAGACTACCGAGTATCATCTTTAATGTATATTTTTCGTTTAGAAGATAGTATATATATATATATATATATATATATTGTGTTCAGTAGTACAGATAAATACCAACTATTAATGTATTTGAGGAAAATTCGGTAATATTGTATATTAAATTGTTTGAGAATTACAGGACGCTTATCACAAGCAAGTTAGGAGATACTTTTATCTGTAAAACTTGAAAAAAAAAAAACAATCCTGACACAAATGAAATAGCAGACATTATTTTTAACATTCTTTAGACAACAGTATTACAATAAAAGAATTTTACGTGAGCACTTCGCAAACTCAATGACCAGCTGGTCTAGATCTAGTGCTCGCAGAATATCTTTATTAAAGCCAAGAGAACGAGGTCCGAATTTCTTTCCTGTTCCATGGAGGGGCGTTGGGGGCGACGGAGAGCCGTTAAATGTGAAAAGGAATTTTCCACCGTGTCCGTGGAAGACGGAAAAATTAGGGCAGCCTCTGTAAGCATCTTTAGGCCCGGAAAAGCCTCGCCATACTTCCCAATCTGTTCTGAGAGCTGCTCCAGAGATGTGGTCTCGCTCATCAGTCGATTTGCCAGATCTACTTCCTGCTTCAAATTCTGAAGAATTTTGCAATGGTTGTCTTTGTATTTCAAAACATCGCACAGAGGTTACAAAGTTTCTTCACTTCTGTTACCACTTAGCAAGTGTTGAATGGCTCCGATCACAGCCGTCCCTGTCTCACAAATCTGCTGTGAATTTCTTCAATGGAGAGATCGAGAACTTCGTAGAATAATCTTCTCAGCTCATTCTCGTCTTCCTTTCTCTTTTCTAAATTTATGCCTTCCAAATCAACAGCCGAATCAGCGAACGTACTGGGGATCGTGCATTTGCGTGTTAATGGCGTCTGAGTCGAAGTGTTCAATGCATATGCGTTCATTGCATCATCGAGGAGATTTCCAAATACTTCTACGTCTTGCCGATAAGATCGGAGTTGTTCCGTTACAGATTCTATTAACTTCACAGCAGCAGCAATGTCCAAATCTGTTCTTTGCAGCAGTCCATTTGCCGGTTTTCGATATCCAAGCACCTTGAACGTGAGTTCTGCAAGGAAGCAGAAAGTCTTAGTAGAGATTTGATGCAATAATCCGGTAGCTTCAACTTTCAATGAGGCAAGTTCTTCGTGGGAAGTTGGGATTGCTATCAGCGCACTTAATATGTGAATTCTCTGGTCATGAATCACTGTGACTGTGTCTAGATATTCAGTCCAACGTTGTTCCAACAATCGCTTTAAACTCTTTCCTGCGTATTCTGCTGCAACGTGTCCTTTGCTGAGAAAGCAATATAGTTGTTGACAAATATCGAAGAACTCTTTCAGTTCAGGAACTGATTCAATTAGTCTAGTAACAACCAAATGCAACTGGTGATTGAAGCGGTGGAGAAACAAAATATTCCTTTTCAAATCCTCAAACAATGCTTTTCTGTTCGCTCATGACTGGTGCTCCATCGTAGCACTGCGATATTATGTTTTCGGTTCTGAATTCTACTTTCCTTAAACAGTCTAAGATGGTATTCTTAATGCTGACAGCATCTTGCTTGCCCAACTTCAGCATAGCTACGTATCTTTCTTGCACTTTAATGTTCACAAGATACCTAACTGCGACAGACAAATCTTCGATTCGTTGCTTGTCTGTGGTTTCATCTGCAAGTAATGAACAAAATGTGCTTCCGTTCGCTACATTCACTATTTTTCTCACAACAAATTCTGCCATGAAATGAACTATTTGATTCTGAATATCCGGGCTAGTGTACTTTGCATTGGCAGGGATGGTTTTGACAATTTCTGCTAATTTCGGATCTTTAAAAATACTAAATTCTAACAGATTTAAGAACAACCCACTTGAAGGTTCTCCTCGCTCACACCCAGAATCTTGCCTGAACGACAACTGATTTAAAGCCAAGAATTGAATAACTTCCATCACACTTTTCACATAGTACCTATTCTTCACAATTACATCACTACACACTTGTTTCCTACCCTTTTCGCCCGAGTCCTCACGTTTCAGTTGCTCCAAGTACCAAGCCATGGAGTACCTATGGGTATCAGATTCGGCATGACGAGATAATCCCTTATTTTTTTCGGTCGCATGTTTCCAGTCTCGAAACCATTATGTACAAATGAGGGATCACTGTTTCTTGATGGATATTTCCGGCATGGGAAGCAAAAGGCAGCATCCAACATCACAGAATACTCGAGCCAGTCTCACGTTTCATACCCTATTGGACGAAATCGTCGAATTGCACCAGAAATTTGGAACCTGGAAAATTTGCAAGATGCGGCTGAACGGCTTTTGTATCGCCAACGTCTTCTACGGCTGCAACACGGTGGAAATCAGATGTTTCATATTTAGTTTCTACTCCATCTTTTTCAGATATTGATGTGAATGGCACAGCTTCCGAATTAGTTCAACTTCCGACACTTATTGCATTAAAAAATGACTGGATGGATGCTTGTGTCATTTTATGGTGTTACGTTTCTTTGAAACGGCGTCTTGTCTTACGCCTTAAATGCTTGTAATGGTGCCAATAATGAGGCCTCAAACGCTTGCAATGAGAAAAAATAATATGAGAGATATTGGGCACGTTTAGCATTAGCAACAAGCCTATTATTTTCGAAGAAGAAGTAATATGCGCTTAAATTTAATTTTCTTTAGTAAATAAAATAACAAGAGTTTCATACCTGGTTTTTCTAAAACAATTTAAAAGTTCTCGATAGCTTTATCTTTTAGAGCGGGCAAAATATATTTTAGGGCGGGCACTGCCCGCTCTAGCCCCCCCCCCCCTGGCTACGGGCCTGCCACCTAGTTAGTGAGTACCATTTCGGCATTTGCCTGGTGTGACTGTGGTAAAACCTTTCAGGATAGCCGGTCGCTGGGATCGATCTCACGACCTCCCAAATCCTAATTCAAAGCTCTACTATTGAGCTACAGCCGCTCGGTTGAAGATGATTCAAGGATTTTTATCTTTAATTTTCAGGTTTGCAAAACGCTGCCAAGGTTTCGCGTGTGTAGATTAATATGCCTTTTCCTCCTAGTTACCTAATGTTAATACTATATCTATTTTGCCTGCCTTTTTTCTAGTCTTAAAATCTTATAAAATGTTTGGTTCATTTATTACACGTTTTGTGACAGAACTAAGAACAAAGTTGGAAACCATGTCGCTCACTCCTTCTTCTCATCATCAAAACATTTGTTATTAGAAAAGAGGGTAAAATGGTTGTTGAGGACAGTTTTCAACTGACTTTTAAGATGCCCGTTTGACGACGTCATAAAACTAATAGCACTGTTTTAAGTTTCTTCCTTCGTCTTCTTCCGTTATTATTGCTGTCCCTGCTTTCAAAATTCAACAACAGATTCACCCTTCGTCGACTTGAAGAAGAACTCTCTGAATTGGCAGAAGAGTCATTCAACTGTTTCTTTTCATTGTTTTTGTTTGTTCTCCCCCCCCCCCTCTGTTTAACGTCAGAAAACTTTATCTTTTATCTTTGAAGTCTAAAATAAAGTTTCGTGATTAAGGTTGAAATTATATCTAATTTTTTGATTATTTTATTGTCCAATAAAGTGAGTGTTAGTCACTAGAACTACTCTTGTTTTCCTCTCTAATACTCTTTTAAACTTTGTCATGTTTTTTTTTCTACGAATGAAATATGAAGCCGATGAGCACACTATTCAAATGTATAAAAAAAAACCTGCTTATTCTTTGTTAGTTGCTGAGTAAGAACTGAACCACACTTACCGGTTCCCACACTTACCGACCAACCGCGGATGGCAGTGGTTTTGCGTTCGTAAGTGTTATCTATGTAGAATGAAAATCTAACAGATGAAGTTTTTAACGAGAATTGAGCTGAAATAAAAATGTAAACATTAAAACAATTGAAAACTTAAGGCGAAACCGTTGACAACGTACTGGAAGTTTGTATAGTAAAATCAGCGTGAATTCTTGAAATGGAGAAAGGTGTGGCCTTTTGAGTCACCAGATTAAAATCGACTGGATAAACACTAAACCAGAATCTGAAATAAATTTCTCTGTGTCTGCTTTAGTTGAATCATTGGCCTACGTTAGAGACGGACAAACTAAAATTAAAAGCACCAAAAGCTATTTATTTGGATGTAGGCACTAATATATATCTTTGGGTGTAGGCTCAGACCGGGATAGGGGAGGGGAAAAGATTCGGGAAGGTTTCGGTCATGGCCTATATTGAAGGTGCCATCCCGACATTTGCTTGGTATGACAGAAAAAAACCTGTAAAAACCTGTCTGGATGATCGGCCGCTGGGATCGAACCCGCGACCTCCCGAATGCTCTTGTAACTACTACTACTACTACAACTAATTATAATAAGAATATACTCAGCCCCGTGATCAAATAGTAAAGGTCTCTGATTGGAGAGAAGCACTGGTAAGACAGAGTGGTTTCTAGTCGTCGGCCATCCAGCTGATATTTTCCCTTTAGTTCTACTGAGCGAATGCCGGGATGATACATGAATTATAAGGTTTTGCCGCCACTTTCACCATTGTTTGTTCCTCAGTAAGTGCGATGTTTTAGAAGCGAGGACCTGTTGCCTTAGACATTTTAAAGACCAGAAAAGTAAAGTTTCAATAATGATATTAATAAGTCATCTAGTGAGAGTGTTTGGTGTTCACCTTAAAGATAAAAGAACAGATAATTTAACGTCATACATTATCATCACATTTCAAAATGTTATTGCCAGCCAAGAACCCATGTCACGCTCTAAAAATCTAAACACGAAACACAATATTCATTAAAAATAGAGTAACTGTTATTAACGTAACTTTAACGAGTACTGTGTCTTTAATCCTAAATTAAAATTAAAACCTTTCATTCTGCCATTTCCTTAAAAATAAACCGAAAAACATGAAACGAATGCACATAAAATGGAAGTTAGGGGGTTGGAACTACGTATGTAATTGATTACTTAAATTTGCTCGTGAAAGTGAAGGAACACAACCGACACCTATAATTACTCACCTAAATTATAAAAGGAAAAAAAGAAATCGTTTGGTAAACCGGATACTGTTATACTGAGGAAGGAAGAGGGTTGTGCTTGGCGCCAAACAGTTGTTTTTGAAGAGTGTGTTGTAGCATGTCAGTGCCAGCTTCATTGTAATCCACCCACCTTTACCCCTGGCTACAGGATCCCTTCACTCTTTGAAAAAAAAAAGGACAACTCCTTCCTTCGAAAACTTTACCTTCAAGTAATCTTTTTGATGTGGTCATATGTGATACATGGCTGACATTGGTTTACGGATGGTTGACCAACAAAACATCAGTTGCAGGAATGAAGTGGGCAAGGAGAGGTTTTCCAATTTAAAAAAACTAGCATGAAATCGCTCTTTTTATAAAGATGAACATTTTTTCCCTTCTCAATCTTGGAAATAGTAAATATCACCCACATAGCAATTTTGTCATCACTCAAAAGTGAATCACGCTTATTATTACAACTCAATGCAAGCTTATCGAGTCAAGCCAAAATGTTTAAGCAAGGTTATTTCAAGCAGTCTCGTTTACAAGCTTCCTCGCATAAATACTCGTTTTAGATTAGTTATAACACCCAATCCACTTATCTTGATCCAACAAGTTCGTATCATGCTTGTTTATCAAATGCAATGCAATATCTCAAGTAGGACACTCACATAAAAAAAAAACGTCAATCTTTGGTCGAAGACATCAAAATCACATCAGTGTAATGAAATCTATGTCTCTTTTACATGACATTTTGGTCCTTTAATTGGCGTAATTATAAATTATTATGTCTCATCCACTAGGTTTTTTTTTTTTTTTACGATACACTATGACTATATCGCGTTTTCGATCGTGACTGCGCGACCTTGACCAATCTAACTGGGAGGGAAACAGTGTTTTGTGTGTTTTCCGTGCTTTCTATGATATGGTTAAAGATTTAGAAACACCTGCATCTACAGGAACAAGTTGTCACTGGAGGAATTTTACCCACATCGTTTGCTTTGTAACATTTACCCGTCATATTGAAGTCTTTCGCATGCATTTTTGACCAACAAATGTCTTTTTTCACGCGTGTGCTGCTTGGGATCAAGTTTGACACGCTGAAAGCAAATGGTTGCTAAACTTGTCGCAAGTTGGCATGCTATCTGGGGTAACATCATCTTCATCCGATGAAAGGCAATGACAAATCTCTATCAGTTCACTTTAGGCCTACTAATGAAACTGCTTGTGGTTAGAATACTCGTTATCTTCTTCATTTCCACCATTAAAGCAAGGGTTTGTCCAGTCCTCGAAGTCATATGGCAAAGTTCGACAATGGCGATCCATGGCAGATTCAATCCAGGATTGGTACCTTGGATTAAATTCAGTCCACCATATTTCTTCTCGCGCATAAAGTAAAAGTTGTTAATGCGCTATAGCCTCGGCTGCGATAAAGTGTCCAGAAATGGATAGTTTTAATATAGCAGTGGTTAATTACAGTACATAATTGACTAGCTTAGTATTTCCATTACACGAATAGCCGAATTAGACACTAAAACGCTTTCTTTTGTATCTGCTATTAGATGTACTGGGAATTTGATGGAAATTTAATAGCTAATGCAACGCATTCGCTTCTCTTTACTCTGTTGTTCAGTTAGCAACATTCTAGGGTTCGATGCCTGTGTCATTGCTGTGTATTCCTGCGGGATATGTGTTTGTTTCATTCGAAGTCCCATGTTGCCCGATGCTAACAGGTGAGCCAGGGGGCTTCAGCTGGTGTACTAGGTGGATGGGGTAGGAGACTTTCCTCCAGGGCAAAGCATGTTTGCATCGCGAGGGACCATGCTCTGACGCACTGGTAACTTTGGCTTACCCCCATGTCACCATGCGGTCAACGGGGATACCTTTGAATTGTTTCCGTGCATAACCACATCGAAGAGAGGGACCTTGGTTGCACAACACAATAGAAAAACAAACCGTGTTTTTTTTGTAAAAAAAATAAAAATCTAGGCCAAACTAGGAAAGATGAGTGATTTTTCAGGAAATAATTAGTTAATTTCTTTATCAAATATTTCCCTTTCGACGTTTTATTTGAACAATATTGATTAAATTTCTTACACTGTAATGACTGAAATAAACGTCTTCAAAATGACAAAGTTTTACGTTAAATGGATATTAAAATGTGTAGGGGAGAGTTGGGTATATTTATCACATGCATTTATTGCCATAAAGTGCCTAGTTCAATCACTATGTGACAGAGGGTAGTGTGAATCCAATAACTTCTTTCTCTTCGTTTAAGGTCATTGGTTTCAAAGCAGATTTACACCATTAAATTTGTAGCTTGCAGTGTTTCCAACTATATTATTTTCGTTTCCAGACTTCATAACTTGTTTATGTTTCATATTACTAGAAAGTATGTAGAGAAATATATACAGGGTGTTCAGAAAATGATAGTAAAATTTGAAAAATGTATTCCTAGAAGCGAAAAAATAATACGTTTCTGTTAATTAATTTCGAGATATGCGTACTTTCGGAGCTAAAGATACCCAATTGTAGCAAGTAATGACAGAATATCTTGACAAATAAAGGTGTAAGACATGTTGAATTAGCAAACCACAATCACATTTATACCCAATACATATATTGTTTAGCAAAGTTTATGATTAAGGGGGTTTCGTCGCATAGAAGGGTTTTCCTCACACAAGGACTTAGTTGTCAAGTAATTAAAAATTGCTCAGTAGAACATTCGGTATACATTAGACACCATATAATAGTCACCTCGAAAGTTTTTGAACAAAAGAATGTTAACGGAATAAGCCCTTTGTATTTTTTAAAAGAAAGAAACGTCTTAGAGTAACGTCAATGACAAAACTTATTAACACACAATTGGTTACATATCATTACATTTTTAGTATTAACCCGTTTATACACCAGTTTCAAATTAAGTAACTGTTTAAGAACAACTGAAGAAATTCTAGAAGTCCTGCACGTTAGCAACTCATTACAGTGACTCAACCAAAACACTCTCATTACAAATACCATCAACTCATTGCTGTCCGTGACGGACTTACTGGGAGGCATGGGAGGGCATTGTCTCCCCACAAGTCATTTCAGGATGACTATGAAAACCCCCTGGAATAGGTTTCACTCTTAAAATAATTCCCCCCCCCAGGGTTACTCTCCTTAATCCTGAAATTACTGGGGGGCAATGCCCCCAGTAAATCCGCCCATGCCATCTGTTGAATTTTGATGTGAATGCACCTTTTTTCAGTTGAAAAAATATAGTTTTATTTTGGCAATCATTCGCTATAAATAGTCTCCTCTACTGAGCTCTTTTCTGAATAGCTAATTCCTTAGTGCCTTCCATTTTTGTAGTGAAATCTGTAATAGAAAAAAAAAATTATCTCTACTCTGGAACAAACTTTAATAGTATATAAGAATATTAAAAAAAAAAAATCTTCACTTTCAACCTAATAGCCTTGAAATCTTTGAAAGAAAATTACTGGCAGATCAGTCAAGCTAAGTATCTTTTAAATTGCCAATGGATAAAATTCAACTTTGTATATTATCCGTGTTCCTACGCGATTGAAATATGCAGACCTGGGAGCAACATACTTTATAGCATAAAAGATTAAGCTAACACCAAGAAAATATAGTATTAAGCGCCCGCAAAAAGCATACGAACACTGTTTGCTTTATTCCATTCGGCCTTATGCTCGCAAGTGATAGAATTCTCACATAAAATATGATAAAACTCTCTGATGTAAGGCTTAACGGGAAATTTCCTCCTACCTTTTTCCTCCGTTAAACCATTTCTTGACGCAATGCCTTGTTTACATTACTAATATATTACTATGGTTAACGTTAAGTTAAGCGAGATCATTTTAGTAATGTAAACGGTAGTTACCGTTAACGCGGGTTTCAAATTTAACCAGCGTCAATTTAGGACTGGTTGGTTATCTTCTTACGTTAGTTATTTAAACGCAAGATGGCCGTTAAGCGCAGCCCACTTGGTGAGTTTGTTTCTTTCTTTATCGAAATATATAGCATCCTAGTGGTGCGTATCACTTTTAAAGTATAAAAGAATGATGGCAGAACTGATATACAAAATGTTACGCCACAATCAATTCATTTGTGTTCATTATTTTATAATTTAAACCTCAACCGTTTAACCTTAGAGCATAGAAAAGTTGATTGTTCACTCTAAGATTGTAACCCTTTTCATCGTGACAAGGTGGCAGTACAAACACGATTCCGTAAAACTAAACGTAGGTTAGTTCAACCATAATATTTACCATCATAACAATCTCAGTAATCTAAACAAAGCATTAGTCTTAATGGGAAATTCTCGTCTGCCTTTCTCCCCTGATAAGTCATTTCTAGAAACAGGTCTTAACGGGGAATCTCATTTTGGCTTGCCCTGTTTTATCTGACAAAACTTTTGTTGCTACTCGTGCATTGCATACGCGGATCATATATGTAAAGATAGCATTGTTTCAGAGTTACTTGTTCATACAGTACACATCAAAAGTAAAGTTACTTCACTAATCAATTTACTGTAGATTTAAGTAAACTAAGGACATCAACCAGTAATGACAATGAAGAAGTAATAGATTAAAAACATATCCAAAACAGTCTTTCCTTCGCATCATTAATTACCTAAAAAGTATCAATGTTTTAATACCTTTCAGGATCAGGGATTCTGCCAGACCTGAATCTATTCTTCAATGGGGAGTCACTCCCCAAATTCTCTAGTACACACCTCTAACTTTAAAAACTTTTACGGTTAGAAAATAATCTACAAAATTATTTACACCCCCAATTTTGACTTTGTACCCCAAAACTGAGAATCCTGGCAGAATTCCTGACCATGATGCATGTGAAAGTTGATAATAAACGTAGTAACATCTCCCTCATTTGGATGTAATGAAACTAATACTCATTTTGTCTTTTACTTTCAACCATTCACATTTAAATTTAGGATAAGGAATAGTTTTAGACCATTAACTAGGTAGAAGCAAAAAAGAACCATAAAATCATTGCGGTTCAGAACCGTTAGTAGCAGTTCCATTGATGTTCTAAAAAGAGAAAGTTTTCTCCTACGATTCTTTAACACGAGATCATTAATTCAGAAACTGCGCATGATAAAACAAGAATAGGGAAAAGACCTCATATCATAAATAACCTACAATACCCCATTTTCACCAGTCTACCATATTTCTCCCCTTGCTATTTTTCTTCTTTATACCATCTCTTTTTTGCTCTTATTCTTTCTTCGGCTTCATTTATTCTTCTCTATTTTCTAACGAAATAAGAAGAAAAGAATCGTTTACAATCAACTTGCTCTTTGTATTTGGTTCCGAAACGAAGTGATGAGGTTATATGTTTTTCATTATAAACTAGAAGTCTTACACGTGTGTAATGATTCTCAACTGTATATACAGGGTGTAAAGAAAAGATAGGAACAAAGTTGGCGAACTGGTTCCTAGCATCGAAACAAGATAAAAAGAATCGTATAAACATGGGTCGAATGCAGCTTAGTTTTCTAGATACAGTGTTTCCAACTACTTAGAACCCAAAATTCACTTCTTACAATGGTAACTACAATGAATAATTTCGCCATAAATCATAAATGATGCACGAAAATAACATTTAGTGTTCGGGAGGTGAGAACAAGTGTTCTCACTTCTTTGGAATCGTCCTGTTTATACTCTTTCCAACGATGTGTGGTTCATGGCTCTACAAGAATTAGAAGGGTGACCAGAGACATGAACGTGAAGGTCGACGATTTTTAAAAGAAAATCCCTTGTCGATGTCGCCATTTTTCAAAATGGCGGGAAAAGCTACAGTGGGATTTTAGGGGACTTTAAGCATGTTGTTGCTGACACGTTCATCTAACCCCATACTAATGCTCATTTTGTTACTAATTTGTTCCTTTCTCAACCCTTATCTTTACTATACTGGTAATGACGTAAGCGGTGTCGGCTTGCGTCATAAATATTTAAGCCATATTTATGATTGAGGGAGTGTCGTATAGAGAGGTTTCGCAGCCCAAGAATTTTATTGTAAATGGATGTAATGGTTTAACAGGGCAAGCATAGAAATCTTCTCTAAGCTCCATTCGGCAATCATAAACGTAACATAAAAAGGTTTATTGATACTACTGCCATTGTAATTTGGTAATCCGACGTCGCTTACGTCATTATTTGTCGAGATATGACGTCATTTGTAACTCGTCTAGCTTCGAAACTGCACATGTTTCGAGATATCTTCACGTGAACTAATTTCTTGTTTTGATGTAAATACTTACCTTCCGAAGCTTGCGTCATTATTTAAGGGACATAGCAGTGTTCGATGTGCTGGGGGGAATGTTGGGGATCATCCCCAGTGCTTGAGAATTTCATCTCCGGTTGTTAATTCCGAATATCATCCCAACCAGGGATAAAAAAAATCTTTGTATTTCTACCCAAACAGGTAGTATTGTTGAAATTTACCAACAACCACTAATTTTAGGATCCTCCTTCGTAATTTATAACAAATCGACCACTTGGACACGTCACACTGTATATTTATTACCATATCATCGGCCTCATCACAAAGTGTCGTATCTCATTTTTTTTTCAAACTTTTCAGGAGAGCAATTTAAAGAAACGTACCTCATAGATTGTTAATGTTCTTGTAATCTATTTTTGTTAATAGCTTTTGAACGACGGTGTAGATCAACCCCGCCATCTTGGTACACACATTCCATTGATTTACAAGGGAATTGTTTTACTCGTCTTATATCTTTCAGGAGCATACTTTTAACTTCTGTTTTCGCCCAGTTTATCGTCATGTTCTCTTTTACTCATGCTATTTTATAGAAATGGAATATGTTACACACGAACAGAATAATTTCCCGTTAACATATTGCGATTTATATAGCAAACTATGAACAATACATTATAGTTATATATTTTGAAGAAACTTCACAAATCAAAACAATACAAGAGTCAAAATAACCACCAAGACAAATTTTGTGAAAGCAGAACTTAAATATTTTACTTCCGAGAGGCGTCAAATGAGTAAAACAATTCCCGTGTAAATCAATGGAAAGGTCGTACCAAGATGGCGGGGGTGATCTACATCGTTAAGATACGTCGATTTCAGACAAGAAAATATATACAAAATACCATATTTTGACGGTCCTAACTTAAAACTGCTAAATTTTGAGATAGGACACTTTGTGATGGAGCCGACGACATATTATACGTTGTTCATGAAGCATGCGCACATATTTGGTAGGTAAATTTCACAGCTCAAAAACAAGTTAAAAGTCCGAATGAACTTGGGTCCAAATCTATCCTTTTCTTTATACAAGCTGAGATAAAAGTTGGAAACAAATCTTTTTTACACCGATAAATAAAATGAGTGCTTCTCGGTACATCAACGTATATTGTTAGAAGTTGAATTGTTTCAATAGAACAGGCCTAGATGTTAAAATTTGATGTAATTGTGTGCCAACTTAACGATTTTTTAATTTTCATTTATGAGCTGAGCAACCGAGTGACCGTAGCTCAGTTGGTAGAGCATTGGCTTAGCAATCGGAAGGAAAGGCAATGGCAAACCACCATCAGTTCACTTTCCTGGAGAGCTCTGGATCATATATCTGCCTCCGAGCAGTGCAACCAATAATTATTGAAATAACTCCATGGTTTTGAGTTATATATCCTATGAACACTGCTATAAGAAAGAATAGGATATTGAATTTGAAGTATACTTTTGGTTTTCAGGTTTCTTTGGCTTAGGTCGCGATAGGGTATGGGACAGAATGTGGAAAGGAAGTTCGGTCAATGTTCAGTTAGAGAGTACCTTTCCAGAATTACCCTGGTGTGACGAAGGAAAACAAAAACGGGGAAAAAACTAAATCAGGATGATCAGCCTCTGTAGTCCAATCCAGAACCTACCGCTCATAAGGATTGAACGTAAATTAACTTGTAAATATTTTAATTTCGGTTTCAAAGCCGTTTTTTAATGCAGAAATCCTACCTTCGCATTACAAATAAATACTTCGTCTTTACCATGTTAATTGATTCATCAATTTTGCCCTTTTTGTGTCTCATTAAAACAACTTGCATAATTTCATACTAACTGCTCTCTGGTTCGTTACGTGTCATTAGTAAATTTACAATATGAACTTGGGTATTATTTGAACTTTTCTTGCCTAAAAAACTGTGCCAAAAATTCGAGTTTCGTAAAATATGGTCGGAATATTATTGAGGGATAAATTTTGTAGTCACTCGCGACATCTGTCAGGCAATAAGTTGCAAAATATCAAACTTTTCCTCTGAAAGAGGGCGAAATTGCATCATACACCCTAAAGCAGAAGAGTGAAATTTTTCACTCCTTTTTCCCCTGAAAAAGTGTTTTCACCGAAATTATTGAATTTTAATCGAAAAGAATGTGTGTGCGTTCCTTTTTTTTTTTTTTTTTGCAAAATACTCTCGTTTTAGATAGAAAATGCGTTCTTAAATGGGATTCCGAATGTAATTTATTCTTCAAACTTGAAAGCAAAAGAGATCCTTTCGAAGACGTTATCTTACAGCTGGCAGGCTAGACTAGGGAATAAAGCATTTATTTTTTGAAATACCTCTAGGCAACTTTGGTTCAGGTCGGATGGATGATGAATTTGTGGAATGAAGAAAGTGGGAGGAAATGAAAGAAACCCCAAGAAAACCTACGAAATGCGGTGTCTTCACCACAAAGTCCGCATGACATGAGCAGAAACCAAACCGACGACCCCAGAGATGAGCGCTATACTATTTACCCACCGCGGCCCGCATAGGGAATAATGCGATGGCTCGCTGGCCGCGAGATTGTTGGTTCAATTCCCGGCTAGTTCAAGTATTTTCTCTTTTTCATTCATAATAACATTACTCTTCTAACTACTTACGAATAAATGCCTTCCATTTACTTCTTGTTATATTTTCAACATTCTAAAGCGTGATTTTCACAATCAATAGGTGAAAAATTCATCTTAATAGATGGAAATTTATTAAAAAAAAAAGATTACATTCCATCGAAAAGGTACGTACAATCTTTTTTTCAAGCGGAAATTTTTCATCTGTCTTTCTGATTAAAATCCGCTCTTCCGAATTTAGTGTGCATCATCGATATCTTCCTGGTTAAACTGAGGAAAATCACAGTCAGGATTCAGGAGATCCCAAAACAAGACCTTAAAAGCTGTGTGCATCTCCAAGTTTAATTACGGTAGCTTAAGCCGATTCATATTAGTTCTGACTAGGTTAGTGCTAGTAACGCCCTAAAGCGGATTTGTTTCTAACTATTCCCTTACATTAAATCTATTACAGTGTTCTAAATTATCACACGTTCGAAGTGTAAGATGAAGTTCTTTTTCTTTTCAGCATTTTTTTTTACCCTAGCATTCTCGCTATTATTCCATCTTTTTCCCGGTTTTTAACAACTCCTATTTCATCCCTTCCCCACTTCTTCAATTGAAATATTTCTCCCTTTTTTTCTTTGCCTCATTCTCCCGATCCACCATTTTCTTTTCTATTATTATTTCAATTCTTTTATCAACAAATTCATATAAATCACCCGTTTCGTTACGGTACCACTCATGATAAACGGTAATTTTCAGTAGATAGAAAGGCAGGGAAGGGGTGGTATGAAAGACAAAAAGTGGGGCTGGAAATGTCTCCATTGTGTAATAAATTGTCTGGAAAAGAAAAAAAGGTGCATATTTTCGAAAACGCAAAATAGGCAAGAAGAAAAATATATGAAAAAAAAATGCTTTTCCCCCACAATTTTTTAGTTCCTAAATTGGAAATCGACGTCGATACTGTATTGGTACTTATTTCACGAGAGAAAAGAATGAGGTATATTAAGCTTGTTTTTTGTTGTTTTTCATTTCTCTCAACAGATGTCAGGCTATATCGTTACAAAGCACAAATAAATTCAAATGAAGCAAATCGTTCAGAGAAAAAGGATGTGAAGATCATAAAAAGAAAAAGTTTCGTCTTGAATACTTCCTAAGGAAAATTGTTTAGCGTCTTTCTGATTGAACGATAGCGGGCGAAAAGTGTCTAATATCTCACCCATTTTGTTTTCAGTCATTTACAGAATCATAATAGGTCAAAATTTAGAAGTAATCGGTAAAACACAAGAGTTTACAACGTCGCCAAGATTTCCCAATTGTAGGTAGCGTCATCTGTTATCCGCCTGATGGACTACATACTTTATGAGGAGAGAGAATGTTGGAATACCGTTGTGTTAAAAGTAATGTTTGGTGTTTTGTATTGCGCATAATGAACAAATAATCAAATCTGACTTTGGCTCAACTATTTCCGTGAAATGTGTGTACATTTTTGAAAATATATATAACGAAAAACAATCTAACCTGACTTTACCTAACATTTTCAGAGAATTTTTGAAAAATATTTATAAATGGAAAAGGAAGCAAAAAGGAAGAATGATTTGTAACTAAATACAAAAAAAAAAAAAAAAAAATCAAAGTTCTTTTATAAACACAAGTGCATGATTAGTGCGAATCGAATCCAGGTCTCCCGGCCTACACCAAACGGCCAACACGAAACGGTTTTATTCTCAACTAGTGATGGGCACTGGATTAAAAAACCCGGTGAGTTGAATGGGTTTAAACGCAGGTTTTTACCCTGGACATTTTTTAGTTTTTATTTTCCAGTGTTTTTTTATTTAAATTGTATTCGAATCATTTCAAAATTAATGTCTGCTCTAATTCTCACAACTATGTTTTATGATGTAATGAAATTTCAATGTGGTATAGGAATAACGCTACACTAATGAGAGAGAAGCGTGTACTTATGATTTGGATATTATATTGATTATTATTTACGAAAAGAAGGTAAGTAAGTACTGTCATGTTTACTGTATAAAAAGGCGCGTGATTATTTCTTTGTTTTAATACCTCAAGTTCTAGGAGGCAAGGCAGCTGGCAGGTTTGAAATTTTGTGTCGAAAATGCCAAGAAAGAAGGGACCTATTTGGAGTTGTAATATAGAAAATTAATCAAAGGAAACAATGAAATGCAAATACTGTGTCCGTGAATATTTACTCCCCTAAGTTTGTTATTTTTTATGTTTTGTGTGTGAAGTTTATGTAAAAATATTTATAATCGAATATAAAACTTAATAAAATAAATATTTATAAGTACAAGTGCACATATTTTTAAATAAAAACCCACTTCGGGGTTTTAACCCCCCCCCCCCAAAAAAAAAGAAAAGCCGTTTTTTTTTACCCATCACTATTCTTAACACGAACTGCAGATTATGTAATTGAGCAGGTAGCCAGCAGATGGCACTAAGTATGTGATAGGAATCATTTCGACATTCAAACTCTTTAGTTAAAAAACATTATCTGTGATTTTTTTTTTTAAAGTATTGCTACTATAGCCTATTTTGTATATCTGTCAAATTTGTCTTGATTTTTTAGTAAAAGCTTACACTGTTGGAGATAAAAAGTATTGTGTGCATAATATAATACCGCATTAATGTGTGAAGTTGGAAATACGTACTTTAAATACGAGTTTGATTTTAGCAGTTGAAAATGTTACATTACACGACAAAGTGGACAAACATTAATGCATTGTCGGAATCATATCATGAAAGCCTTCGCTGAAGGAACAGGACCCCCCTATCAGTTGCGATTAACTAAACATAGCCAGGACCATCAGAAAGATTCCACCAAGAATTTTTTTCTGGCGTTGCCACTTTCTCGAAGCAGATGGCAGAAGCAAAAGTGGTCATATCTTTTTCCAAAGAGAAAAAGGGAAAGAAAGGGAAGAATAGTACAGAGAGAAGTGACAACTTTTGGGTCAAAACCACAGAGATTCCTTCCACATGTCTGTGGTTTTGTAGAAAACATATGGTGATCTAAGGCTTTCTTGTTTTGGACGATTCTATACACTGTTAAAAATGTTGACAGAATTTTACTGGAAAAAGCTAGGCAATTAGTTATAACTGGCTGAAAATTCTCAGTAATTTAACTATTAAAAACTAGCCACCTTGCTGTTTTCAGGAAAAGAAAAACAAATGAAGTCTGATACGAGATTTGAACACAGGTTGTTCAGGTAGAAGTCCAGCGTCTTACAGACTGGACTAAACTACCAGACATAGTAAAGCACTAAATAAAACAGTATAGAGGGTCAGAAAAACGTTGCTCGAAAAAAGAAAGTTACTCACACGACTTACTTGTTTTCTGTTTGTCAATTAAGGATTGTAATCCACATTCACTGAGTATATTTCTCATTTCTGCTTAAATACCTGATGAAAATGGCGGCAGCGAACACTTGATCAGTATTGCATATTTAGTTACGATAAAGTACAGTTTTCTCTTTCTGCGCAGGTGCGAACATCACACTGGAAAATGAAACTCAAAATTTCCAATATCACAAAAGACATCTCTCTGTGGTTTTCCAGGATTAACGCAAATACGAACATTTATCTAAACATTACTGGAAATATTGAAACACTTTCCTTAAATTTTTAACAATATGCTAAATCTAATTAGTAAAAATATTGAACAAATTCTGTTATTGAAATTTTTTTTAAAAAAATGCAAGGGATAATAAGAAGATTTGAACTAAATATACCAATTTAGAAACAAGAAAATTATAGAACCTGTGTATTGAAGCATTAGGCCTAATGCAAATGTAGGGCTTAGTTATTAAGAAATCTGGGTTGAGGTTTGGTAAAGAAAAAAAAATCTGCGTTTGGTAAAAAAAAATTCTACCAATGGAAAACATATCTAAATCGCGTATTTGTCATAAATCGTATTTCTTTGTTGTCTGTAAACATCAGTTTAAGCACTTTTCGTTTTTAAATTTTCATACTAGTTACGTGTTATTTCAATGTTGCAGGCACAAACAAAAATATTGTTCATAATGCCACATAGTACGATACTAGGAACACATGGGAGTTGCGATATTAGGCACAGTAGGAAAATAGAATATGGCGACCATATGTACACACAGCGACACGTATGGGTACATTGTCACAGCGCTAAAGAAAAATGCACTCCCAAGTAGTTAGTATTTAAACAGTTTTAATCAAGTCGTGAAATCCGTACATTTTTTTTATGTCTAAATACACGATTACAATCAATCTTGGAAAATATTTGAGTTTCCTTCCTAATGATTCTTACAAATGATTCGCTCCAGTCCAAATTCTTCGAATTCTCAAACTGGTGATTTTATTGTCTCAGCATGGTTATAGTAACGGATGTTGCCGGTAGACTGCAGTAGCGACAGTGAGATATAGAAGGCGCGAAATTAGGAATGGTTTCGATAAATCAACTCGTTTTCCTATGAGATTTACAGTTTGCAAAACATATAATTTCTGTTACATTTCTTGTAACAAGTAATGTAATATAAACGAAGAATATACTGTTAACATTTTAGAGGTTACTTGTGATTACTACGTCGGTCGACTATCTATACAGCTTACAAAGTACTTGGTTCACTTCTTGTGCTTATTTAGATTCACGTTTTCTGTGCAATTATTGTGCTCTTCTTAGGTGATAATTTAAATAAATTCCAATAGATTTACATAGATAGGGCTATTGTGTCTTAACGGACTTCCGGTTATGTTTTAACAAATAAATTATAATTATTTTCCCAAAAATACATTCATAATTCAAAAGGACGAAAGTGGCCTTGCTGGCCAGAAGTCCAGCTACGGTGGCCCTGCGGGCCCTTAGCATTTTACTTCAGCGGCGACGCATTTCGTAACCTAATACCTGAATTATCTTGTATCGCAGGAATTGTATGTTTATCGATTTCCATTTTACTAGAAATGAAATTATGTAATGAGTTAGGATCCGATAAGAAGTGAGGGTACACATTCTTGATGAAAAATCAGGTTATTTTGTTTGGGTTACTAAAATATTTCTCGAGGTAGGAGAATGAGGAGAGGAAGGATGCATGGTTTCAATGTAATAGAACGTTTCTGGATTCTTCATCTCTTCAGGCAATGTTAAGACCTCGCTGTCGGAATTGAGAACTTCGTCGACTACTTGTCTTTAGGTGTCAATCCTGGATTCTTCTTGCCTTTTATGGTCAGTGAAGTGCTGTGTGCTTGCGTATCCTTCTTTCTGGAAGTTGTTTCTTGTTTAGAAAGAGATTTAGACTGCCTTCCATCGCCAGCTCTCTTGTCTCTCTTCAGCTCTCTTTTGTTTCTTCTTATCATTGATAAAGGAACAATCAAGGAGTGGAAATAGGATAATCTAACTTAAATTTAGTCCCTAAATTTAATCCCTAGATTAATCTGTTGTGTTTTAAAGATAGTTATACTAAAGCCAATTTTTTAAAAATATTTAAAGGTAGTATATTTGGATAAAAAGCAAAAATGGATGTTCTGGAAGACAAAAAAATTGAATCATAGCCTCTCAATTCAAAAACAACTTTTACTTGCGTAATTCGTGATGTTCCAACTGATACAGATTTGATTGAACTTAAAAATCACCTGAAAGCTAAAATACCCATAACAAATGTTACTAGAATAAAGGGAGTCAGAGGCCCACTGCCTCTGATCAGGGTTTATACAAGGGATCCCTCTTTAGTCAGTGAACTCATTTCGAACGGAATAACTATTGGTTTTAGTAGATACAAGATGGAAGCATCAAAATCCAGTGCCAGACCTTTTCCATGTAGAAAATGTTACAAATATCATGATAATACCAATTGTCCAAATCAACCTATTTGTTTCAGATGTGGTCAATCTCACCAGAGTTACACATGCAAAATTTCTCCAAATCCTAATTTCTGTGCTACTTGTAAGAAGATTGGACATAGAACAGCCAGCGCTATTTATCCTCTTCGTCCTAAAAAAAATCTAAACAGGAACCCACTAAAGATCTACTGATTTAAACAAGATTAGAACAAACTCAGAAAACACAAACAAAACAACTTCTAATGAACCAATTAACCTACTAGAAGTACAGATAATAGTTATGGATGCTATACAGGAATATTCAGTGAAAATGGCTAAATGGGTAACTATACAATCCTCACTCTAACCATACCGGATAATCTAAATAATCAACTTCATACTGCTGTGAATTAGGCTTCAGAAGAAATGATGCAATGCCACTTCAATATCCTAAAGTCGGTGGACGGACATAATTATATTTGTCGGCAAAGAATCTTTTACAAAAAAATCCAAACAGAACACTAATGGACGGATATAGAAAGGCATACTTCTATCTAATCCATATTAAATACTAAATTAAATATTTAATTACACAGAGGAACAACTCAGCAATTATAAAATTAACTCCAATAATATATATTAAAAACTCACACAAGTTTCCACGGTTGAATTTAGAGCATTACATAAAAGAAGTGTACAACAAACGCAAAATAAGTACAAAAAATAATAGAAGAAGAAGAGGAAAAAGAAGAAGAAATCCTGTGTAAATTGAAAACACCATACTTTCTGATCCATTTTCTTTATCCTGCCTATCCACAAACCCAATCTTAAATTTCAAAGCAATTTTCTATTAAGATTAAATCAGATAATTAATTTAATTTGCCAAAAGCTGTTTGTTTCACTGGCGGTTTGCAGGGTTCGGGCCTGGCGTCTTGGTAATGATTTCGGTTCATGTATATCCCAAATAATAAGACTAATTCAAACAAATTAAAACAAATTCCGAGGACAAAAGTGGCCTTATTGGCCAGAAGTCCAGCTTTGGTGGCCCTGCGGGCCCTGGCATTTTAGTTCAGCGGCGACGCATTTCGTAGGAAGGAAATCAGTTCGATCACTTTTTTCACTTTCATAATTTTTTTTAGTAACAGAAGAAAAAAAAAGTTTGGAAAGAAACTCCAATAATATTTTACAGCACCTACTAAATGAACTACAGTACATTGTACTTTACTTTTTCGAAACGGTTTCTTTTATTTGAGAAATTTGAAGGTACCGTAAAGTATGACCCAGGTCCGTGCATTCAAGTTTCTCATCTGAAACGAACACATTGGTATCGCGTATTAGTTTATTTCATATTTTCTTAAGCGCTAATTGGGCCTCTTTCCAAAATATGATTAATGTTCATCATTTATTCGTTATATATTTAAATATATATATATATATATATAT
>JAGDQP010001090.1:97062-129892 GCA_022664845.1 Lepisma saccharinum
GTGGGGCTTGAGTACTAAGGCTTTTAAAGCACATATCATTATAAATCAGGGTTGCTAGATACCGTTATTTTGGAGGAGATATCCTCGTTTTATAGGGCGTCTTAGTTTCAAGAGCATTGCTTTGTTTGCAGGACATGTCCTACTGTAGAGAACATGGCATTGTTTTGCAGGACATGCTATAGTTTTGAAAGACATGTCCTTGTCTCGTAGGAGGCTCTGTCCTTGTTTTGAAGGACATGTCCTAGATTTTCTTTGTCATCCAGTCCTTTAAACGTTTTTTTTAATATCTTTTTGTAGTGACCACCTTAACAATCTGCAATTCTTTATTTTTCGTTTGTATGTGCCCAATGAACTGACCAAAGAAAATAACTTTTATTGAGTCGCTACGAAGAATTATGGTCGTTAAGAGTGATCTAAAACATCTCAGATGTTGAGATCTTTTTCCGATTCAGATTTACTAACAAAAATTTGTTCTAACTATAGTATGATAAAAATAGACAATTAAGTCTCTACTGTTGCCTAATGGTTGGAGGTACCTTTCAAGGTCTCCTGATAACGTAGATAGCAGAAAGGGACATCATAATCCCACCTACTCCGTCAAATTGTTTGTTTGTCCAAAAATAAATCTCAGGAACTATGAAGTATAGAGAGATAGTTGAGGTGTCGTTAATAAGGTCTTGGCTAGACTTGCTTATACCTGCCGTAACCATCTTGATTGGTGCAGTGGGACAGTGTTCCCAAAACATGTTTTAGAATTCAATTTTTCGAATTACTTTCATTCTATTAGACCCATTGTACTAAAATTGGTATAAATATGATTGGACACACGAAAGAAAAACCGTCGGTGTCCTCATTCCCAAGCACTCCAGTTGTCAGCGTTGCTAACCTATTTTCTATAAAATTCATTTTTTTTAATTGTTCCTATATTTTAGACGCAGCAGTACCAAACTGAGCATGAATATTATTGAGTACAATAGAAAAAGCCTGTGGGTGTCACCGGCCCCAAGCACTCCAGTGATCAGTGTTGCCAACCTATTTAATAGAAAAGAGTTTTCGTGTGTCTTATATCCTATGAAGTTTCCAGTGTACAATCGCAGCGCTAACTTGTTTGTTCACATTGTCTGTAACTGTGATAAATGACAAGACAACCTAATAGTAGAAGCAGTATACGGATTGACCTGGAAATAATTGAAACACAAATAGTTTTTGAACCAGAATGTGTAGAAAGGCGTAACTAGTTATATTTAAAAATCCACCATCTTGAAAAATTGTAGCAAGAACTTTTTTTTAAAAATATCTCGCTTGAAAAGAATTTTAGAGAAAAATATCCTATTACAAAAATTAATCAATACAAAATTTTCTACAAGAAAGGTTATTTCCATTTTTCTTCAAGGATGCACCGCTGCTTATAATTCTGCAAAATTTCCCTACAATTTTGTAACAGAAACGGCCAAGCAACGGGAGTCAAAATGGGCACTACCTGAAAAAAATACAGTAGTTTTGAAATTATCAGTTTGACACAGTTTCATGTACTGAGTAATATATATCAAATTTGCGACCTTGGTGCGTTATCGCGCGATTCCTCCATATTTTACAAGTGGCGCCCTGATTTTTAACCATATCTCCTTTTCAGTGTTTCTTAGATAAAGTAGTTTTGTATTTGGCTATTTGATATAATCCCCACGTCCTGAGTGACATACTGAATTTACGATCTTGGTGTGCTGCTGCTGGTTGCGACATGGTGGTGATGGTCAACACGCAAAACCTCATGAAGCGGTGGAGTGTTGCGCATTGCGCGTTTGCGGTCAAATGCATATTGTAAGAACAATGATAGTGTGGTTGCCGATCGTCACTAATTTCCATAGCATTTTAATCCAGCACCACACCATCGACAAGTTCCATCCGCCCATGCAATAGTCACCTCGGTACATAAGTCTGAGTAACTTGTTCGGTTCTGAAGAAGGCATTACTAGAACGACCACACAGTGCTGCCCGTACACAAGAGAATATCAAGGTTGTTCGAGCTGCTGTTATAAAAAATCCACAGTGTATCATTCGGCGCCAGTCTCTACGACTGCTCCATTCAGGTGTGCACCGAATGTTCATGCAAGATTTAAAGTACTATACCTACAAGTTGCACATGACCAGCACCTGACGTCCAGTATTCGCCTACAACGTAGATAACTTTGTGAGGGTCTAACTGATGGCCAAGGTGAACGAGGATGACAATTTCATGAACAAGCTGCGGATGACGGACGAAGTCTACTTTCATCTCGTCAAGAGGCACCATTTCGTTACTGTGCCAAGTACAAAGCGCGTTAGCTATAAGAGGTTCGTTCTTTTACACAGAAACAAAGTAACCCGTGTGGTGTGGTGTGGTGTGTTATCGCGTAGGGTCATACGCCCATATTTTTAGATAGTGATAGGCTTGCAGTGATCGTAGCGCCTGTTTGCTATGTTGCTATAGAGAACATATTTGATGCGCAGAAACTGAAGCGCTTTCCCCACATCCATGACAATGACTGGTTACAACAAAAACGAGGCAAAGTCCTACACTGCATGCAACTCAGTGGCAGCTTTGCGAAAATAGTTTGGTCATCGAATAATTTCCTATACGGTGACGTGCCCCTAGATCCCCTGACCTGACTGTCTGTGATCCTTTCTTGTGACGTCATATTAAAAGTAAGTTGATCTATTGTTGACCTGCTACAACCCAAAAACTTAAAAGAAAGGATCCGTGAGAAACTTGCACTGATTCCTGTGGTCGAATTATACAGTATGTCCCCAGTGCCGTAACAAAACTCTTCGGGGCCCCGATCTAAGATGGTATTTGGGGACCCCCAATTAGCGAACATATTTTTTAATGTAATGGTAAAAGCAGCAAACACGATAAAACACACACACACACACACGAGAGAGAGAGAGAGACGAAATGAACATCGGGATTAATGAATAGAAAATAAGTGATTATCGGAGATGTTGCACAATATTACACTGCTGAAACAATTTCAAAATAAACTCACTGTAATGGATTAATATATTCAAACATGCAAAGTACAATCCAATCCAATAAAACAAATTGAAAGTCGTTTCAAAAAGTTTTTGTCTCCTAGCTTTAGGCTTAACAAAATCTGTGACAAGTCTTGACGTTTGCTTTTGTTCTACGTTTAAGCACTCTGTGGTTTAAGATAGCAATATTTGTTAACCTTTGTTGTGAAGTACTACTTCTCAAGTAGTTCTTTATGCGCTTTAATTTCGAAAACGAGCGTTCAGTAGAAGCCACACTTACTGGTAATGTTAGGAAAAAAAATACACATGCGGTAAGCATATCAGGAAAAGACGTAGAATACCCATTTTCCAGTAAGAATGATGTTATTTCCCGTATTGATTGAAGGGTACCTATTTCAGCCTTATTGTAATTTCTGAATACCAGTATTTGTCGTGAAAAAATTGAGCTTACATCACTACTGTACTTTCAAGCAAAGTCATATGCAAATTTCTAAAGTTCTTCCTCAGATGCAGACAACAATGTTGCTGAATTGAGAAAGAAAGCTGTTCAGCACTTCAGTCACACCTTGGAAACGGGTGTTAAGTTGTGACACAATACAATCCAAAACATGATAGAATACAGTAACACAAAACGTGTCTTCCGAAACATATAGTCTACTGTTAGAAGCTAGTTCATCCAAATATTTCTTGGCAAATCTTTTGCGTCTCTCCTGTAACCTCTCTGAAATACACAATTTCGAGCACAGGTGTTTTGAGGGTTTTACAACCTCATCATAGTTTCTCATAAAATCTTTCATTTCTTCAGATTTTTCTCAGCTACTTGTAGACTGTAAATTTTTGGAAGCTGCGTATATGGACATTAGGATCATTTCCCAAATAACTAGCATCAGCACAAATTCAAAAGACTAAATCTTTTTGACATTAATATAGAGTTAGAGTCTGAAATGTTTGGGCGTCATCTACTGGACGCCCTCTTTAAGACATGCCCATCTCTTGAGCAGTATATGTATGTAATGAGATCCTCTTTATCATTCCTTGCCTTCATTTAATTTCTTTCAGCTATGCATTACCCTCTCCATATCTCCCCATTTCAAAATATTGCATCTCTTCGAGACCCCTTTATTTGCCAAAGCAATGTGACCAAATATGCCTTCTAAACCGCTCGAGTTCACAGCTTCAGTTGATAAACGATTTTCCCTCGGAGATACTGAAAACGGAGGTATTGTCAAAAATTGAATTTCGGGCGCCATTTGTAAGATATGGAGGAAGCGCGCAGTAATGTACCAAGGTCGCAAATTTGGTATATAACTCAGTACATGAAACTGTCAAACTACCAATTTTCAAAACTACTGGTTTTTTTCAATTATTATTATTATTCAGGTATGTTCATTTTCAGCTCCCTGTTGCTTGGCCTTGGCTGTTACAAAGTGTAGTAAATATTTACAGAATTATAAATAGCTCTAGAACCTAAAGGGTACATTCTAGAAGAAACTGTAAATAACCTTTCTTGTAGAGAATTTTGTGTTGATTATTTTTGTATTATTTTACTCTAAAGTGCTATTCAAGCGAGATATTAAAAAAAAAAAACCTATTTTTGGCGCACTTTTTTCAAGATGGTGGATTTTCTCCAAGGAGTTGAGTGACGGATTTTTAAAAATTACGAGTAATACCTTTCTAGACCTCGTTGTTAAGAAACTATTCATGTTGCAATTATTTCCAACACGAGCATATTTTAGTCGTTCTACTATCAGTTTGGTTTCAATGTATAGAATACGTACAGTTGTATTCTACTTTTAACATTTTTAAAATATTGTACTTCTGATCAAAGTACCAAGCAAATAGTTCATCTATTGTTAATCAATGGCCATTTTTCATACGTTTTATTGTTTGGTGGTCGAGTTTAAATAATTAAACTTACTTAAATGTGTAGTTTTACTTAAATTGCAATTATAAAACTAAAAATTCAAAGCAAACATTGCTTCTCTGCGGCAATATTTCTTGTTCGGATCATAATTAAAAGGCGTTCTCAGATGTCCTCCTTTTCTTTAGCTAAAAATTAATGTTCTTCTCTACTTAAAAATTATCTTATAAAGGATATGCGATTTCGTCAAGAGCATGAAGCAATACGTCACAGCTGTCTCATTCAGTTAGCCCGCTTACTCCAATCGAAAACCTTGTTTCCGGCTAACAAAGATGGCAGCAAGCTGTGCAGTTGTCTGCTAACCAATCAAGTGTGTCGCCTTGGTCGATGCTCAGTTGTTTTTTTGGCTTCACTCTTTCGCTGCGCATGTGGTAGCTATAAGCAGATCCTCTAAAAGAAGATCTTTGCTTCTAACACGTACTGCTGTAACACATCGCTCCCTTAGAATCTGTTATGTAGTACGACCAAACATCCAAAGGGTACTCCAAGTTGCACCAAAGGGCACTGGTCCAGTGTTGTCAGGTTTCTGTTGCAATATTGCCCTCAAAATACTGAACAGTTTCCCGATTTTTGTTAAAATTTCCGTGACGCTAAGTTTATTTTAAAAATTGCTGGGAATTAAAAAAAAAAAAAAATATTACCAAAAATATTCAACAACATTGCCCGATTTCAAATTTCTTTTCCCTTTTACCTTCCTTGTTGCCCAGATTTTCCTGTTTTCCGGGAAATTTCCCTCCACCTGACAATACTGCACTGGTCCTAATAACACTAAATACGTTAGCTTGCTGATAGTATAACCAAATCTAGGATAGTCGCACACGAGGTTCAAAACAAGAACATCTTATTTAGAATGTGGGCACGCACAGATCTTCAGAATTAAAATTGAGAAGAATAACCATCAATATACCTAATAATATATCTTTCTCTCTCTCTCTCTCTCTCTCTCTCTCTCTCTCTCTGTGTGTGTGTGTGTGTGTACATATGTGTTATTTGCGAATGTGTGACATGAATTTATCAGTGTGCGACTGCGTGTAGTGCGTTACATACGTCCAGCCATCACATCCCTATTTCATGATCCCATCTAATGCGACGTTCATTTTGTTACCTCCTGGTCATGTTTTTTTTTCTGTTTTCCATGTATGTGTGTATATATGCACATACTCACATGTGTGTGTGTGTGTGTGTCATTCAATCTGAACGACTAACAAACAAACAAGCAAATGAGTTTGTCTCTCTGATTTAATTGAGTCTCGTCGCAAACATTATTGACGTCGGGGGGTGGGGTGGGTTTCAAAATCAATACCCGCCAGGCATTATATTATGTATTTGTCAAATACCCCTATCGGTTCTAATTTTTCTTGGGGTTTTTAATTATTAATATTTATTGTTGTTCCTCTCAACTAATGTCTCTTACTCCGACCCCCCCTCACCCCGCAAACTCTGTCCAATACTTTTATCTGTATGCTACTTTACGCACTCGTCACTGGATATGACATATACAAACAAGAATTAAAAAAAAAAACTAAATTTGTAGAAACTAATAAAAGTTGACGTTGTATTGTATGAGGAACACCTGCGGGGAGTCGCATTGCCAATTTTAATATGCTCTGTCTATGGTAACGGGTAGATATAGATTTTTGACCATTGTGGGAACCGCACAACGGCCCCTGTGTCGCTCATATGCTTTCAAAATACTGGGTGGCATCGTTAATGCCAGATGGTTCTAATGGAGATCTCTCCCCCTTGGAGAATGATAATTTTTTACATACATGAAAAAAAAGCATTGTAATGAGACAACCTTGACCAAACAGAATAATTATACCTAGAAAATGTACTGCGCTGTATTAACGTAATGCGCGTATTCAGTGTTGCAATAATCTCACATAATACAGGGTAAGTCAAGATGATGGACCCGATTTCATAAATTTATTTTGTGAAATATAATGAACATATCTTAATGTGAGCTACGCGCAAGGAAAGGCAAAAGTTCAAAGTTTTGTTGAGTTTAGTTTATGTCCCGCGTGGTTGCATTGTCTACCGCTACGCGGCGCTGGAAGCAGTTAACGAAAATGGCGCTGACTGGAGAGCAGAAATCGTTCTGTGTGCTGGATTACCATGTAAACAACTCTGTGATGAGTGTTCAACGGCATTTCCGTACCAAGTATGGCAGAGACCCACCTACTGGAAAAACCATTCGTACGTGGTATGAAAAATTCAGAGATACGGGCTGCATCTGTAAGTGAAAATCGACTGGCCGTCCTTCAGCTGAGGAAGAGGCAGTGGAACGTGTTCGCGCCAGTTTTGTGCGGAGTCCACAGAAGTCTACCTACCGGGCAGCGAGGGAACTTGAAATGCCACAGAAAACTGTATGGCGAATTCTGCGGAAACGTTTACAAATGAAATCCTACCGCTTGCAACTGCTACAAGCCTTAAGAGACACTGATTATGCTGCTCGAGCGTCTTTCTGTGCTGATTTTCTCACGTTAATGGAAGAGGATGGGTTCGCCGAAAGGTTACGTTACAGTGATGAAGCGGTGTTTCACCTTTCTGGGAATGTGAATAGACACAACGTAAGGATCTGGGGAACTGATAATCCCCACGCAGTTGTGGAACACCAACGCGATTCACCCAAGGTGAATGTGTTTTGTGCCATTTCCCCTGAAAAGATTTATGGGCCCTTTTTCTTCCTTGAACCTACTGTGACAGGACATGTTTTTCTTGATATGCTGCAACAATGGCCCCTTCCACAGCTCTAAGAGGATGGTGCAGATTTCATTCTTCAATTGGATGGTGCCCCTCCGCATTACCATGACAGCGTTCGGGATCATCTCAATGAGGCATTGCCACAGCGCTGGATAGGCCGTGCATCTCAGGAAGATAGAGTTCTCATTCGTTGGCCACCTCGTTCCCCCGATCTGTGATTTCTTTTTGTGGGGTTTCATAAAGGATCGTGTTTACGTACCACCACTTCCAACAACATTGGGTGACCTTCGCGCCCGCATCACAGCAGCCATTGCAGAGATTGACCGTGAAACACTACACAAGGTTTGGCAGGAGATAGACTATCGGCTTGATGTGTGTCGTGTTACGCGAGGTGCTCACATAGAGCACTTGTGATGTGACTGAAAAAAACTTTGAGAGTTACCCTTCTTATCATATGTATTACATTCAGATATGTTCATTATATTTCACAAAATAAATTTATGAAATCGGGTACATCATTTTGACTTACCCTGTATTTAGTTTAGACTCCATTCAAATCGAGTAGAAATTATAAGCACATATTAAATGTTGTTTATATGACGAAAACGTACACGTGTGACAAAAGGAATTAGAAAATTATTAACAAGACTTTTGATCTTTCACCTTAAGGTTAGTATAAAACGAAGACCTGTAACGTCAGATGGCAACACTGTCTCCGTATGCTTCTAATGTAATTTTACGTTACACATAATTGCAATGCTGCTTCTACAAATTCAAGCCTAGATAGTTCAAACTTTCAGAAAAAGAATGTTCAAGACGATTTCAAAAATTCTATCCGTGCTTTCTTTTGTTTTCTTTTTTGTTCATTATTGAAAGAACTTCATTGTTCATTATTGAAAGGACTTTTTCTCTAAAAGTTTAAAGTCTCTAGACTTGAATTTGTAGAAGCAGAATGGGCAAGTTTGTAAAACGATAAAATATATTATTAGAAACACATATGAAGGTGGTGCTCTCATCTACCGCTAGATATCGTTGCTTTACAATTTACACCAACCTTAAAAGAAAATAATGACTGAAGTCAGTGGCGTAACAAACTAGCTCTGAGCCCCCGTGCAAAACTAAGTTGAAGCGCACTTACTCATTTAAAAAAAATCTAAACACTACGTCCTCAAAGCTCGCGCGCTCCTCTGCACTGCGAGGGCTCAGAGAGTGGGATTTACGCCCCTGACAGAAGTTCTATTTATCTTTGTTTCGGCATGCATAATGATTGTTTAATTCGTGTTTGTAATATTTAAGATTAAAAAAAATAGTTTTTTTTCTTTTTTAAGAGAACAAGGCTAACTAGCCAATGAAATAACTAACTTCTGAAAGGACTTTATTTAGAGTGTTATTAGAAACCTAGAAATTCGCAAAAAGTAATATAATTTTTTTTCTATCGAGTAGCCCTGTATGAAAACTGTGGATTAGTGCTTGAGAATTACTCACAAGTCACGACTTTTCCGAATTTGGCCTTCATTCACGAACTTTTGTGTACTCGAGAATTTTCTGTAATTTTTTTCATTTTATTCAAGAATAATTGATATTTCGCTAGTTTGGTTGGGGAGGTTATTCGATCGAATTCTTACAACTGTCGAATGAGACACTGGTCTCTTTCTTGAAATTATCTGTTATAATATTTACACTAAATAATATATTTCCTGAAGAATATCTGCCATGATTTCTACTCCTTCCAGTTCATAATATCCAAAGCAAAACACAAAAAGTAAAAAATGTCCAAAGCCAAAAATGTATAAAACAAAAAGTGATCAATGTAAAAAATGTCCAAAGTCAAAAATACCTAAAACAAAAATGTCCAAAGCCAAAAATGTCAAAAACAAAAAATGTTCAAAGTAAAAAAGTCCAAAATAAAAATGTTCAAAGTAAAAAAGTTCAAAATAAAAATGTCCAAAGTGTAAAATGTCCAGCCCAAAAACATCCAAATACGTAAATCTCGCATGCGTAAAATGTTGAAAGGAAAATATCAATGAGCAAAATGTTCAAATTATAATGTCCAATTCCAAAAATCTATATTAAATATTACAAGTTTGTCTGTCCGTCCACCCATATACACATTACACACTGATCATCAAAATTCCCAGGCCAAACTACTGGAACTAGAAATATCAAAATTGATATCATGGTGTAGGACCAAGAGTAGGTAAAGGAAAAAGTCCGACATTTTGAGAAAGTCGCCATCTTGGATCCAAAATGGCTGGCAAACCCATTGTTGTACAGAATACGCAGCCTAAACGGCTGGGGCTACTGAAATGAAATTTGGTACGAAGGTACATTATCACTAGTAGGTTACGAAAATGTTACATAATGTATTCAAAGACGCTATGTTGGACCTCAAAATCCATTTTCCACACCGTTTGAGCTATAGACACGAAATTTGGCATAAAGGTGTATTATCACGAATAATTTAGAAAAATAAAACAATATTTGGGGAAAATCGCTATCTTGGATTCAAATTGACCATCCCAAAACCAATTTTCTATACGGTTCGAGCTAGAGAAATTAAATTTTGGTATGAAGGTGTACCATTACGAGTAGGTCACGCAATATAGGAAAACGTTAAAACAGTCGTGTTCTTTAATCCAAAATGGCCGCAGAAAACACATTTTCCAAACCACTGAAGCTAGAGAAACGAAATTTGGTATGAAGGTGTATGACCAAGAGTTGGTTACAATTAATGGGGCAACCATGAACTATGGGGGCACAGCTTCCCCCCCCCCCCCCGAGTGCTGGATTAAGATCGGCACCAAGGGGAAAAACTACCACGGATAGCCTGATTACAATAAAGGAGGGCGCAGCTACCACTGGGGTCTGGGGGCAGCGCCCCCAGCAAAACAAAGCGAGTTCACATACTATAAAACCCCATGGTCCCTCGCTGACTGACTCATTCACGGATCATCAAAATTCCCACGCCAAACTACTGGAGCTAGAAACAGCAAATTTGGTATCAAGGTGTATGACGAAGAAAGTAGGTAAAGGAGAAAATCCGACATTTTGAAAAAGTCGCCATCTTGGATCCAAAATGGCCGCCGAACCCATTGTTGTATAGAATACACAGCCTAAACGGCTGCAGCTAGAAATATCAAATTTGGTACGAAGCTACATTATTACCAGAGGGTTACTAAAATATTACACAGTGTAGTCAAAGGTGCCATCTTGGTTCCAAAATTCCGGACTTAAAAATCCCTTTTGCATACCATTTGAGCTAGAGATAATAAATTTGGCATAAAGGTCTATTATTACAAGTACCTTAGGAAAATATTACAAAATGTTGAAAAAGTCGCCATCTTTGATTCAAAATGGCTGTCCAAAAACCCATTTTCCACACCGTTCGAGCTAGAGAAATGAAATTTTATATGAAGGTGTATCATCACGAGTAGGTTACGACAATATAAGAAAACGTTAAAAAAAAAGTCGCCATCTTTAATCCAAAATGGCCCCCCAAAAACCCATTTTACAAACCACTGTAACTAGAGAAACGAAATTTGGTTCGAAGGTGTACCATCACGAGTAGGTTACAATAAATGGAGCAAACCTCCCATATGAGGCTCAGCCCCCCCCCACAGGGGTTGGGGCAGATTGTTACCATGGGGGCGGAGTCCCCAAAGAGTCTGGTTACTGGAAAGGGGGGGCAACTCCCCCCCCAAAAAAAAATAAGTTGGTGCGCAGTCCCCGCGGAGGTCTGGGGACAGCGCGTCTAAAGAAGCGAGTCTATACTCTTTATGTATGTAAAATGTATCATGGTTGCTACTTACATAATTCTACATGTGTCCATTAATTTCTTCCAAATTTTGTATACGTGTACCCTAGGTACTGGGTCAGGATATAGAGATATTCCGGGAGCAAAATTGTGCGCCAGCTGTCAGTGTTGCTACCATAACAAAAATATTTCTCCAAATTGTTTCAAAATAGTTGGACTTTTCAGCACCAAACTTAGCATACACATTATACGAAACAATAGAAAAATACTGTTTGTTTCCCCCATCCCCAAGCATTCTAGTTGTCCGTGTTACAAGTTTACTTTAAATTTTAATTTATACAAATGTCTTTATTTATACAAATATACAGGGGTGGTCGGAAAATCACTTTACACTGTAATATTAATCCAGAAAATAATACAGTGTTCGCCAAGGGGGTTTACATATATTGCTGAAATACGAAATAAATACTCTAAAAGTATTCCAGTGTTAAGTACTTGCAAGAAAAATAAAATAAATTATAACTTCATACTTTCAGTCAGTGTAAAGGGACTTTCCGGCAACCCTTTACAAGCGTTCTTCGACACACACGAAGTTGTGTATGTACATGTGTGCATTAGGTACACTGACAGGAAATAGAGGTGCTCCGGGAGCGGCAGTTGATAGTATTGCCAACCAATTTTCAATTTTTTAATATTTCTAATTGCTCTCGCATCGTTGTACGTATCAGAACTAAACAAGGTATTTAGCTACTGGGATAGGTCATTAGGTACTCCAGGCGCCGCATGTACCGCAGTTGTGTTTCCAATTATTTTCAAAAAATGTAATTTTTAAAATTGATTCCATACCATTGGACATATCCTTACCAAACTTGGCATTAAGGTACTGGAACACGTCAAAGAGGTATTCCGGAGACGCTGCAGGCTTCCAAGCTGTCAATGTAGCCAACGAATTACACAAATAGTCTTTGTCAAATTGCTTCCGTATTTTGGAGTAGTTGAAGATGCTGCTTGAAAAATTACTGTTGAAAGATTACGTTCTCCTTTCCTTTCGATTTCTTGATGTTTGGCGTGATGACGTAATCTGTAGTGCAGTTTGACTTTACAATGATGGTGACTTTGGACAGAGACGCAACAATAAGGATATGATGTAGCAGTTGTGATAAAACTATCATAGTAAATAGTTATTATGAATGATGATCTAGGTTGGGTGACCTATTTGCATAGCCGTCCAGGATAAACGCACTTCCTCTACCAAACGTCTGACGATGGCAGCTGGAAGATTATACCAGATAGTGACACAGGGAGGTTTTCACCATTCACCATTACTATTACTACTATAGATACATCACAACTATTACATCATCTCCTTATTGTTGTTGGTCTGTCACAAGTGACCACTATTGCAAAAACAAACTGAACTGCAAATACGTTAATTTGGTGATTTTTTGCGCTTTGCTTGTCACCATGTGTGACTAGGACATGCCCAAGGGTTACACTCTTGCTTCAAAGAAGAGTTTTTTAGGAATTTGGGATTTCATTGGAGGGAATTGGTGATCTACGGGAGGTAAAATAAATCTGAATCAATCTTTTATTTTATTATATCTAGAAACTGAATGATACAAGCTTTGCTTATAGCCATGTTATTAGACTAATCAGGTGATGATGTGTATATATAGTGCAATGCACACGGGGTTCATTTGACAAGGGGGTACCTGAGATCATCAAGGATGACTTTTAATTACTAAAACGAAATTTCTTTATTCCAACATTTATAAATTCCAAACTCTATGCCAAACAGCCATTTTTTTTCGCCATTTAAGTGCGTTACCTGACGAAGTACGGCACTTGATATAATTTGTGTACCGAAGTAGACTGTAATCTCCGAGAAATTATTCTCAGAGATTGTGGGAGATTAACTGTAACTTATTCTTTCCTGTTGGCTTACGAAATAAGTACATTCCTTCACGTATTGTTGTTTTCTAATCACCATTCTTTCTCTCCCATAATAACAAAATGTACGTAATTCGACGTACCGGAGCAACTTTGAACTAAAAGAAGGGGGCCGATTTGAGCTTATGTCCCTACAGCTAAAGCTTAATGTTGAGAAGAATAATTTGTTTTCAACAAAGTTGTATTGTTAACAGTATTTCGTTCCTTTCTTTATATCTATTAAAGCATTTCAATTAGGCGATATGTAAGGTTCTTTTTTTTTTACAAAAAAATTACGAAATCAAAGTTTATGCAATCCTAATGTTTATGCAATATTCATAACATCAGTAAAGAAACAAGCAAGAAAATAAGTTCAAAGTTTATTAAGCTTCCGTATTTGTATTTAGAAGCATTTGCTAAGAAAATTAATGGGATTGTAATAAATTAAGGATTTGTTCAAAACTGCTTCAGCCAAGTTCAAAGCTACATCACCTTTGTTTAAACCTACCCCTAGGGAGGACTTTTGAGCGATAGCCTCCCAGTTTCTGTCTTTGCTTTAAGAGGGCAATGAAGTACGTCAGTTTCTACGGCGAGATGTAAATGTTCGGATAGATAGCCTGATCTCTCTCTGATCAAATTCTCATAGTGTGGGGGAGCAAAATTAAATTTGCCGTGTTTAAATGTCTCTCCCTTACATCGATTAGAGTCGGTTTGGTTGAAAAATTACCATAAACGCCGAACATATAGGGTTAAAGACATTTTTCTAAGATGGCGGCCGATGGTACCGAAAATACATGAAAATCATTGGCTTAAAATTGTCTGATTCGAAATGTGTAGGTTCGGTCGAGATATCCTTGTAAATACCGATGATATAGGGGTGAAAATTCATTTTTCAAGATGGCGGCCGAAAATAGCTTCAATACATGGAAGTACAATCGTGCGGGTAGAAAATACATGATAACCAATAAATAATACATGTCGTTCTGAATCTAAATACGTTTGTTTGGGCGAAATATGCCTTCTTTATGAACCTTACTTGACAATATTGGATTCAAGATGGCGACTTTTTGATCATTTAATGTATTTCTCGTAACCTAATCTTGATCACTTACTTTCACCCCAAATTTCGCTTCACTAGCTCCAGCGGTTATAGTAAACATACTCTCCGAAGGAATGCACCCTATGGTACAGATCTACCACTATATACCTATTCCCGGGGCTGCGCCCCCTTAGGTGAAATTTGAATCATTTATTGTAACCTACTCTTGGTCATACACCTTCATACAAAGTTTAGTTTCTGTAGCTTTAGTTCTTTGGCAAATGAGAATTGAGCGGCTATTTTGGATCCAAGATGGCGATTCTTTTAACGTTTTCTTATATTGTCGTGACCTACTTGTGATGGTACATCTTCATACAAAATTTTGTTTCTCTAGCTTGAAGGGTGTGGAAAATGGATTTTTGGGACGGCTATTTTGAATCCAAGACGTGGACTTTTAAAAAATGTTGTCATATTTTCGTAAACTACTCGCGATATAAACTACATTCATGCCAAATTTCGTACCTCTAGCTCAAACGGCGTGGAAAATCGATTTTGGGGTCCGCCATTTTGAATCCAAGATGGTGTCTTTGGATACTTTTCGTAACATTTTCATAAAATATTGGTAACAATGTACCTTTATACCAAATTTCGTGTTTCTAGCCCCAACGGTTTGGACTGTATATTACATACAACAATAGGTTTGGCGGCCATTTTGGAACCAAAATGGCGACTTTTTCAAAATGTTGTAATGTATTTTTAACCTACTAGTGATCATATACCATCATGCTAAATTTCATTTCTCTAGCTCAAACGGTGTGGAAAATGTATTTTTGGGGACCGCTATTTTGGATCCAGGATGGCGTCTTTGGATATATTTTGTAATATTTTTGTAAACTAGTGATATTGTACCTTTTCGCTTCAGTAGCCCCAGTGGTTTAGATTGTCTATTCTATACAACAAGGCGTTTGGTGGCCATTTTGGATCCAGGATGGCGACTTTTCAACATTTTGTAATTTTTTTAAAAATCTACTCTTGATGACACCTTTATGACAAACGTCGTGTCTCTAGCTCAAACGGTGTGGAAAATGGATTTTAGGGTCCGTTGTTTTGGATTCAAGATGGCGACATTTTTTAACATTTGGTAATATTTTCGTAAGCTAGTACTGATGTTATACCTTGATACCAAATTTCATTACATTAGCCATAGCGGTTTAGGCTGTGTATTCTATACAACAATGGGTTTGGCGGCCATTTTGGATCCAAGATAGCGACTTTTTCAAATTATTGGATTTTTCCCTTTACCTACTCTTAATCATACACCTTCATACCAAATTTGGTATTTCTAGCTCCAGTAGTTTGGACTGGGAATTTTTATCAGTGAGTGAGTGACCATGAGGCTATAAATATATTTATATGGAAATTTTGATCAGTGAGTGAGTGAGTGACTATGGGGATATATAGTATGTAAATGTATTTCTGTTAGGGCAATACTAATATTTTCTTTATTTGAACGCATTTTTATTTGGGCGTTTTTGGTTTCTTTGTATTAAGCATTTTATTTATATTTTGTACAATCTTGCTTTGACTACTAAGGATATTTTGTATTTGGACGTATTTTCATTTACAGATTCGTCATTTTACACTTGTGTTTTGGATATCTTTGTTTTCGATATTTTGGCGTTTGCATATTATTTACTTTGAAATTTTTTGTTGTGGACATTTTTTGATTTGGGAATTTTTGGTTTGTATATTTTTCACTTTGGACCTTTTCGTTTTCGACGTTTTAAATTTCGGCATTTTTGTTATGGACATTTTTACTTCGGACATTTTTGCTTTTCGACATTTTTTACTTTTGATATTTTTTTGGACACTTTTGTTTTGGACCTTTTTAGTTTGGACATTTTTTAGTTTGAACATTTTTGTTTTGGACATTTTTGACTTTTGACATTTTTGCTTTGGACATTTTTTAGTTTGAACATTTTTGTTTTGGACATATTTGACTTTTGACATTTTTGCTTTGGACGTTTTTTACTTTGGACATTTTTTTTCTGACATTATGACTGCGCACCTTTCTACTATAATGTTTGTAGTTCTAGTTTCTACTACCCATCATTATATACTTCCTGATGTTTGATCTGCACTAACTTATATTACACAATCTCCTTCTCCATTCTCTCCCCTACCTTCTTCAGTCCTGAGCCAAAGATGCCTAAAAGCCATAAATGAATTGAATATAATTCAATTGAAGGGTCTGAATCATATAACAGTAGTTGAGCTTCATTTACCACTGGCGTAGCTCAAGCCCAGTGGGGGATCCATAACGTGGCGGATAAAGGAACGGCCTTCAGATATGGAGGCTAGCTGCGAAACAAGCGAACCCTAGCAAGAACCGACGAATAAGAAGTCCCCGACCAATGAGCAATGTAGATAAACATCTTAAATCTCCCTGTGAGCATGAAATCAGAGAGGAGGATGCAGGCCAATCCCCTACACTTCTGAAACAAAATACGATTAAAGGAAGAAACAGATAGTTGCCCGGATGGACCTACAAGACTGGAAATTGGCGAGGATGAAGTTACATGAATATCGGAACCTGGAATATAAGGGGGCTGAACGAAAGGGAAATAGAACTTGTAGATGAAATAAAGAAGACGAAAGTAAGGTACCTAGCTATAACGGAAACCAAGAAGAAAGGAAATGGAGTAATGGAACTGGACAAAGGACATCGAAAGTAGAGAGAGCCAGAGCAGGAGTAGTACTAATGATCCACAAAGAGAATAAAGATAATTTAATGACAGCTAACATCAAAGAGGAAGATTGCGAGCTAACATTAATAATAGGATACGGCCCAAACGAGGACGACACGGTAGAAAACAAAGAAAATTTCTTCGAGACGCTGCAGAAGATCAAGGATAACATAAAACAAGAAGTCGTAATATTAGGAGACCTGAAAGGTAGAGAGGGTAACAACGTAAACGAATGGAGACAGGTCATAGGAGCAAATGGAGAACACACCTTAAATGATAATGGCATCAGAATTTTAGAATTCTGCTTAACAAACGGTATGGTAGTTGCGAGTACAAAATACCCACACAAGGTCAACCATAAATAGACAAGAGAAGAACCAAAACGCAACCTAAAATCCATAATAGACTACTTTATAATAGAAAGACAAACAATAAAGAAAGAAGAGACGTAAGAGATAAGAAAGGCTCAGAGATAGGAAACGGCCATAAACTATTAATTATGGAAAGGGTAATTCAACGAAACACAGATATGCAGAAGAAAAAGAAACAAATACAACAGGAAGGAAATAGAAATCGAATAAAAATATACAAACTAAAAGACATAAAGACAAGAGAGGAATATCAACTTTTGATTGCAACAAAGATCGAAGAAAGTAGGCGAATTCAGAGAAAAGAAGAAAGAAACATAGACTTGCTATGAACTGAATTCAAATACATCCTATTACAAGCAGCAGAGAAAATCTGCGGAACAATGAAACTAGGCAGCAATAAGAAAAGAACTCCATGGTGGACAGAAGAAGTGAGAAAGGAAGTTCAGAAGAAGAAAGAGTTATGGAAACTAACAAAGAAAGACCTGGAGACTTTCGAAGAATATAGAAAACAGATAGACAAAACTAAAATCACGGTATTAGAGGCTAAGAAAAAGGCATGGGGAAAATTTGGGGAGAATATGGAAGAAAACAGTCCAGAAAACTAAAAATTATTTTATAAGGTATTAAAAACGATGAGAAAAGAAAAGGAACGTCCACTAAGATTCATAAAAGGAAAAGATGGTAAACAGAACGAAAACAAAATAGATAATGCAACGGTGGAAAGAATACTTCACATACCTATTGCAAACATACCCGCAAATGGAAGACACAGAACAGGAGGAAAACCTAGATGAACTAAACGAAACTGATGGAACAAATGAAACAAACAGCATTGAAATGGAAAAAGTAAATCAGTCACTAAGAAGAATAAAACTAGGTAAGACCAGCGGACATGACGGAGTAACACCTGAAATGCTTAAATACATGGGAAAAGCTGGAGAATAACTTACTGAACGAAATATGGAAACAGAAAGCGGTACCGAAAGAATAGGATATATCAGTAACAATATCAATTTTTAAGAAAGGAGACAACAGAGAATGCAAAAATCACTGAGGCATATCACTACTCAGCGTACCAGGAAAAATCTACACAAGAATCCTGGAGAGTAGACTAAGAAAAATAGTAGAACGACAACTAGAAGAAGCGCAGACGGGATTTAGACCAATGAGAAGCGTACAAGACCATATCTTCACCCTCAAACAAATTACCAGCAAAACTATAGAATACAATAAAACGGCACACTTGTGCTTTGTGGATCTACAAAAATCATTCGATAGGGTACCACGAAAAGAGATGTGGAATGTGCTAGAAAAGAGAAATGTAAAAAAAAAGTCTTCTAAATGCTATACAAATCTTTTAGAAGCTATGTAAGGACCGGAAACCATCATTCGGAATAATTTGAAATCAGAGCTGGAGTGAAACAAGGAGATATGTTATCCCCGTATTTATAATTCTCATAGATGAAGTACTGAAGGAAAGTTACAGCAAAATGAAACCGCTTCATGTAGGATACTGGAACATGAAAATAGTAAAACTAACAGAATTACTCTATGCAGATGATATCGTACTAATAGCTAAATCAGAGGCAGACTTAATCAGCAAGAAAAACACGAAACATAAAATCAAGCTGGATAACGAAACATTAGAACAAGTGGAAAACTTTAAATATCTAGGAGTTAACGTAAACAACCAAGGAAGAGAAGAAGAAGAAATAAAAGATAGAACCATGAAAACAGGAAGACTCTCCCAAATGATAAACAGAGGATTCATTGGGAAAAAGAAATATCCACAAAGACCAAGCTGACGATATACAGAACAACCTATATAACTCACGTACAGCACCGAAAACCGGGTCTTAACTGGAAGACATCTACACGCCATACAAACCATGGAAATGCGCTGTTTAAGAAGAATAACAGGGAAAACCAGGAAGGATAGAATAAGAAATCAAACTATTAGACAATCATTGAACATCCAACCATTACAGGAAACAGTGGAAAGTAAAAAAAATTGATGGTTTGGACATTTAAATAGAGTTGAAGAAACAAGACTACCAAAACAAGTATGGGTAGCCCTCCCCCATGGACGAAGAACAAAAGGAAGACCAAGGAAAACCTGGAACATGGGCGTTAAAGACATACTGCAAACACAAAGATTAGAGTGAAACCAAGCCATGAAAATGACGGTAGATAGGATAACACGGAGAGCTCTCTGTAACATCTCGACTCCACAAGGTAGAAGAGGACGCGACTAAGTAAGTAAGCTCCATTTACAAATGATATTCAGGAACGAAGATATGGGAAGATGATAAGAATGTACGAAATTAAAACGGACAGAACCAAATTTTGAAGGTCCCATCCCGCCTTTAGCCTTGTGTGACTGAGGAGAAAAACTGAAAAGGCGGGAATCGAACTCAGGACGTTAAGAATGTGAAATTAATGCTTTACCAACTGAGTCGGTTGATACTAGATATAACTTTTAATATTTCCCTAAATGGTTCTAATAGACGTTAAAAATTAAGGTAATATCTTAAAAGGGAAAAATAACGAAGCTGGGTAGATGCTCCTGTGCTTGCCACATTAAGCCGCCCCTGATTGTTCTTAAATTGTACATGATTTGACTGTAACAAGAAGTTTATTATTTAAAACGCCATTTTTTTTATTCTTTTTAGAAATTCTACCCCTCTTTCATATTTATGTAATTTATCACAGATTTTCTTTCGAAAAAAAAATCCCTATAGATGGGAAAATTCCCCCTTAATGTTTCACTGTGCATCCCATTGGCACTCACACCAACTTTTCACCCTCAAGCATCACAAAAAGACAGAGGAGGGGGGGACTACCAATGGGATTTCTAGGAATTATGCTAATAGAGTACATTGAAAACAGATCAGAGATAAGCATAAAATCGGCTTAATTTCCCCTTCCTCCCTCTGAATTTCCCTTTCCGATCGTTTCCGCCACCTCTGTCCCCTTTTTTTACAAACTGCTTTCCAAGCAGCACTCTCCCCACCTCTCTTTTCCCTCTCTAACGTGTATATTTCCCTCCCATGGTGATTTTTTTTGAAACCTCTGAACCAATGTGCTTCAAACAGCAGTTAACACCCAAATCAATATGGTCTAAAATCTGACTGCCACAACGGTGTATGTACAGACCATGCCGATGCAGATAAGCGGAACAAGAATACGGTCACATCTATACATCATACTAAACATACCAGAACACATTACCAAAAAAAAGGGGAAATAAATATATCCACGTTGAAATGTACACGATGTGATGATCTACTGTGGTCAGCTGGTACAGTCCTAATAAATTAGGTGGTCCTTGCGCTCTCTAGTAAAAAACTTTTGTAAACTTTATTTTGTATGTTCCATTGTAGTAACTTTTGAGTTCAGTCCGTCACGATTATTCGTCACGTTCTAGTTAAGATTCACAATCACGAACATCCATGCCCCCACCGGGATTCAAACCCGGGACATTCGAGTCGCTGGGTTAGCGCCTTAGCCCACACGGCTACCAGGTCGGCTTGCACCCTCTAGCAAGTAAGGTTTGGTTCATACCTACCACACTCCAACGTACGGTTATCATTCCGTATCAGATACATTTTGGAAGTTGTTTTTTCCGAATTCCAACTGCCCTAAATTGTGCTTATTCTAGCTCGCAAAGGGCCATTAACTATGATTATTATTGTAGCCGCCTTACCTAGGCGGTAGTACCTCCGGCTATGAATCGGGAGGCTTGGGTTCAAATCCCTGCCAGGACGCTGGAGGATTTTCTTGAGTACTCTCATCCCTGGCGCTCTGGGTGCACTAAGCCTTCTATCAAATTGAGTACCGTAACAGAGTGTCCTTGGTATTCTTGGACACCTTGGGAGATAAAGACGATCGAATGTGGGAGTGACCTGCCCCTGACCATTGCACCTCGCTTCGTGCTGTAGGTTCAGAATATGTGGAGCGATACCTCCACATCCCCCATGTGCCGTCCATTGCACAGGTGATACGTTTACCTTGTACTACCTTATTATTATTATTATTATAAATGAAGATATACTGGTTACACTGCTTTGAAAATTGATCATATAATCAGAGGTGTAACTACAATTTATGCCCCCCCCCCTCCGCAAGAGAATACACAAAGCCGGAGGTCGATTCGGCCTATTGAGAGAGTCAAGGGTGAAGAGTCGCGCACCCCACATTGCGGGATCTTGCACCATAATAGTTACGCCACTGAATGTAATATTGTTAAGAGGTTGGAAACTAGAATATGCATCACATATGTTTGTTTTTCAACAAATAAATACGGGAGGAGACACCTTGATTCATATCCATTTATTTTGTTGTTAGTTTAAAAACAAAAGGAAGGTCCTAAAATGTACAAGATTCAACGTTATTAAACAAACGTACCTGAGTATCAACTCAGTGACGTCGCGTATTAACGTTCACAGGAGCACGTGAACTGGCAACTATTTTAGAATTATTATTATTATTTTCGTTTCAGATTGTGTTTCTTATCGAAAGATTTAAAAACACACCACATTTTAAATTGTTACACTGAGGCACAGGTATACAGTTCGTTTATCAAGTTGTTTTTACTCTCCAATTTGTTTCCAGTTCACATTTCGTTTGTGAACGCGTTGCCCCACATGCGCTTAACTGGCGTTAGGCCTAACTTACAACATTGTGTATATGGGACCTCGGCGTGCACAATCCTAGAGTGAACGAAGATAGCAGAAGAACAGGGCTGAGCACTGTTGCTAACTCTCCTTGACTTTTCCACCCGTTCTCGTGTTTAAAATGTAATCAAATATTCTGGCAGAAGCAAGGATAAACGTTCATTACATACCAAAATCGCAATATACACAGTAAATCGTTTATGGACGAATATATTAAACGCTTAAATAATATAATGTTGCATCTCTATTTACATAAAATTGTTTGAGTTACAGTATCAGTAATAAACGAAGAGCTAATGAACAGTATCAAGCAGTTTGCAACATTGCGTAAACAATAAACAATTTTTTTTAGTGTGTCGTGCGAGAGATTGAAGGGATTTTCGGAACTGATTTGTTCGTTTCGTCAGTAAAGATTTATTAAGAGAAAAGGAGGCATTTTATAAAACATGTATTTTTCAACACATTCCATTGCATGATAAACTCTCAATCTTTTGCCATTAACTATCTTTAAGGAAGCAATTTAGGCCAAAGAGGTTACTCCTAACCCCCTCATACCTAAAAACGCCAAAATACGAGATCTGAAGAGTGATATTGTGAGTTTCTTTTATTTTGTGAGATATATCGTAATTTTGTGTGCTGCAAGAAGTAGATTAATATAATTTCTGTTCACCAATCACGGTCCTAAGATATTTTATAAGGAAGAGAGAAAACATTGCTTACTTTAGTGAGTTACTTTATAATATTGAACACCGATTTGAATGAATGTTTTTTCCACGTTTGAATGAAGTGTTTTTCCCACGTTTGAATGAAGCGTGTTGTGAAGCTGTGTTGAAGTGAAGGAGTATTGTTTCAGTGTGCTTAGTGTACTGGTGCGTAGTGCGTTACTGCCATCAATATGAATTCGGTTCATAGATTGCAATCGGTGTCTTTTAATAAGTTGACAGAATCTGAAATACTCGAAATTAAAATTTTGGGTCCTCATCAGCCGAACCTAACTCTGATTCAGGAAGTGAAAGGTAAAGCTCATACATATCGTCGCACTTTTAATAGTGATTTGTACAAAAATCACAAGTGGCTTACAGGATGTGACGTAAAAATGGCATTGTTTTGTTTTCCCTGCCTGTTGTTTGAAGGGGATTCCCAGTGGACTCGAACAAGTTCTACGAAACTGCTCAAAATCATGGTAACAATTCCGATGTCCACTTCAGAAGCAGAAATATGTTTTTCAACATTAAAGCGTATTAAGACTTTTCTAAGAAATACGATAACACAAGATCGTCTCAGCGCACTGGCAATGCTATCCATTGAAAAGCAGTTGCTAAGGAAAATGCAGTACTTCAACCAAAGAGTTATAGATAAGTTTGCTGCCCAGAAAAACAGAAGAATGAACTTCATATACAAATAAAGGTAAGATGGATATATTTAATTTCTTCTTCTTCTTCTTCTTATTTTGTGTGTGTATTTACTGTGAAAGACAATTTTCAATTGTATACTCTCGTGGAGAACTGCTCTGAGATACATTCGTCGCTGCACCGTCGAGCTTTCGAACCTGCATACCTCAAAAAGCGAGATGATTCCTTACCAGTCAACTACTTATTTTTGTGTGGAGTTCCTTTTTTTTTCTTAACTGAGTACATAGTGTAAATAAGTTATGGAGATCTATAGTTCTATTTTCTACTTAACACATTGAGAAATGGTTTCAGGCTATCGAACGATGTGTTTCTTGTTCTCGTACTTTCTTCGTTGCTCTTTGGAGCAGAGATTCTGCGAGGACTTTCAGTTTTGGGGGTTTAAATAAAAATTGGGAGGGTGTACCTGGAATTTTGCACGGTTTCTATTATTTTTTACCGTAAAAATTCATATTTGGGATACGCTCGATAATTTTGGGGGGTGACACCCCCGAAAAGGGAGTCTGGCTGAATCACTGGTTGTGAACTACCAACTTTCAAGCCCACGAGCCGCCACTGTATCAACTTATAAAGAACTCTTTCAATATTTAGAACAGTTTTAGTTAGTTTTGTAGTATGAGTCTTAATTACTCCTTTATGACTTGAAGTTATTCTCAGAAGTTGTTTGCCATGGCTGTTGAAAATAATGTTTCAATTTTATTAACTTCTTCTTAATACCAAGAGATAACGTTCTTTGCCATTGAAATAAATTATGCTACTATGGACTTCAATAGGAAGTAATGGTTGATTGAATCACATAAACAATGTATGATCACAAACTTGAACTTTAATAACCCAGATATTTTAATTTCGTTGCATTAAAATGAAACAAGGAATCGAAATAAAATATAATCCTGAATTAAAAAGAACACACATTCAGGATTAAAAATAAGAGACTCCGGGAAAAAAAAAACCCTGAAGCACATTAGTATCGGTCGATATCAGTAACGTACGACTTATGATTTCGATCGATGTCGTTATAGAATATCGGTCAATATCGAATGACTAAATCTTTTGGCGATATTGATTCCGGTCGGTATCGATATTAATCGGTGTAGGAAAGCACCATCTTTTGCTGAGATAACTTTATTGTAATTTCGTATATTTTACTGTATTTTTTTTAAAAAAAAAGATTAATATTGATCACATCCTGTCTTTATCATATTACTCGTCCTATTTTCTCGTCTTCAGTTATAATTGAAAATTTTTCCATTTGCCTTTGAGTGGATTCGAATCTGCAAACTTGTGATTTGTTGTCCGTTGTGTACCTACTCTTTCAGGAGGTCATTCTTGAAGAACAATATCTCGAATATTCACTTCATCAGCTCTTGAAAACGATATCGGTCAGTATCGGGCAATGACATCTTCAAACAGTAATCTTTCTCTAAACTTAGTATTTTAATCTGCCAAATTTCTTTTGTTTTCTGAATGAAGTACGTACAACACGTTTCTCATGTTTCCGGATAAACTTTGGATGTCGAAATATCATACCAAGTCAACCATGATCAATATGCGCGTTATCGGACCAGTATCTTTGTGTTGTTTGAGCTGTTTGTGTTGTTTGTATGTTTGTTGTTTGAGCTGTTTGTGTTGTTTGTATGTTTGTTGTTTGGGCTGTTTGTGTTGTGAAACTCCGATAGAAAGTAGTGAAAACTTGAGAAGACAATAGTGAAACTCATGAAACAGGATAGTGAAAGTCTAGAAAGAAAATGGGCAACGATGGCTCAGTGATAGAGCACTCACCTTTCGTCCGTGGGGTCTCCTGGTTGATCCCTGCTCGTGCCATGTGGTCTTTGTGCTGGACAAATACCGTCTATGTGTGTTCTCCCATTTATTCCCACTTTCTTCACTGCATCAGTTCTCTTATCATTGTCCATTCGGTCTGAAGCAAAGTTGCCTACCGAGCGGCAGTGGCTCAGTGGTAGAGTGTTGTCTTAGTATTTGGGAGGTCCTGGGATCGATCCCAGAGGCCAATCATCCTGACTGAAGTGCTTCAGATATTTCTCAGTCATGCCAGGTAAATGCTGGGATGGACCTGCAAAATAGGCTCTGGTCGTCTACCTTCCAACATCCTCTCTCCCACTGTATCCCGGCCTGAGTGTCAGATGTCTAAAGGCCTTCAATTCAATTCCAAAGTTGCCTACAGGACTTAAAATAACATTCACTAAATTCCAGGAAGAAAATAGTGGAACTCCGAGAAGAAAATAAATAGAGAGACTCTGAGAGGAGAATAGTGGAACTCTGAGAAGAAAGTAGGTTAACTGCTTGATGAAAATATTGAAAATCGAAAATATGTACAAATTCACAGAAGTGCATATAGTACAAAAATGCTATGGAGGAAAAGTTGTGGTATGACCAAGTTATAAAGGGCTGAATTGTGTCAAGGTCTTTGAACTCAAATCTCAATTCAACTTTTCTCTGCCACCTGCGCTACAGAAAAGCGGACGGACGAGCAAAGTGACATTAAACGAGAAACAAAAAAATTGAAGGTGTCTGCTCATAAACAAAAGAAAACTAGTTATTTACATGGGCTGTGTGGCGACAACGCTCAGGAACCAGGATGAGCAAAGCAACTGAAAAAAGGTGTTGTGTTTCAGCTGGGGACTCTTTGTCTACGGATATTAAGAAGTAGAAGATGTGAGTAGGGTCAGACGATTTGTCCAGTATGTGAAACCGGAGACATCACCAACATATGATCTCTGGAAGGACTTTAGATGCATTATCAACTACAACACCTTTTGAGCCTTTCTTACAGGGATGTCCACACATACACACTCCAATCCCACTCCTCATATACACCACGTACATGTCTAGAGAACAAGAGAAGAGGGATACCAGAGGAGTCTTTTGGTAATGGAACACCGTCCAACAAGACCGACTAATTACTTTTCTACAACACTTGTACGGTAGTGAATAGCTTGTCGAGGGTCAGAAAGGAGGGAAGGTAAAATTAGTTAATGTGATCCGCAATATTACAAAGAGAAAAAGTTTTTTTAAATGTTGAAAGTAGGTAGGCACTCGCTGAGTATTTATGTTTCCAAAGTTACCTTTTAGAACTTGTAATATTGAGGAAAACTGAACAAATACTCGAAATTATATTTCTACAATGGCTGTCTGAGTCGACGAAGTTAAGTCTTAAAAGTGTTGGACTTCATTTCCAAGAAGAGTCCTTCCTCAATAAAATGTTCCCTAAAATTCAGGTTTTGACACACATAATTCTCTGAGACGAAGCTAAATCTTCAGTGAATATAGGAGTGTATTCTGTACTTAAGAGTCCTGCAAAGAGGTCCGATCTCGACTCGATTTTACATCAATACCGCCGAAATCTATCCGAGCCCGACTAAAAATAGATCTGCGCTGGCAGCAAGAGTGAGTAATTGGGTTCAGAATCCTTTTTCTTAGGACCGTCTCGATTTTCTGTTAGGGTTAGATCGAGCTAGTTGGTGTGAATGTAAAATGGGGTCGGATCAAGATGGAACCCGATTACAGAGCCAGAACTCGGCAAATTTATCAAACTTTTTTTTTATATAATCATCATTAGTCTGTACAAGTAAACTTCAATACTAATCAAACTGAAAATGATAGGTTGTCCCACAAATCCTTGAGTCTTCCGGGTCGATTTCATTACGGGCATATTCTAATCCTCATTCAACAACCGATTGTTTGCTTGAGAGGAATTTGTCGATTTTGGACATCAAATCGATCTTTGTCTCTCAAGAGATTTTTTTTTTGTAAAAAATAGCGTCTGCATTTGCTTTTCGTTTTTCTGAAACGAATTAATTCTATCTATGACATTAACGCCATCTGTGATACAATTCCTAATCTTTCATGCAACCCAAATAGCAGTATTACAAAGCGCGTTGCAGCAATTTCCAGGATAACACATTTTATAAATTGGAAGCCCTCTAGTCCCTGTTCGGGCGCCAACTATGATCTTGGTGTTGTCACACTCGTCTCATCCCCCAACAGTATGCTCTAGGTTGATACGGTTGTGGCTTCTTAGTACCCTATATCATCATGAACTTACATACGCACAGGTACAAGCGCTTTATATCTAATGGCTGCAGGGTCTGGAGACAATTAAGGATATCTGACAGAAGGTAGACCGAATCCAAATCTTTGAGAAAACAACTTTAGTCGTCCATAAAAAGTAATTAAATTGATCAATAACGTGGTTTCAATTGTTTACAATGTAAAACAAGTGAGCGCCACAGTTCTACTAACAATCGATCCAAGGCTCCAAGAGTCTCTTGATACCATGTCAAGGTTTAGTGAGTCAATGGTACCAGATCAATTTGAACACATGCTTGAAATAGGTTGGCAACACTGAATACCCAACCCAGACTACACTTACGACCTGTCCCAGGACCTAATACACATGTATACAAAGCTTGCTGTAAATCAATTAGCACGTGTAGATTTATGTAGGTAACAGACACTGAAACATTCATTTTGTTATATAAAATAGGTTGGTAACACTGAAAATTTGAGTGCTGAGGAACGATGACATACACAGTATTTCTCTGTTGTGTCGATTAATGTTCATTCTAACGTGTAGCGCGTTTATGTCTAACGTCATGGAAAAAATTGAAATATTGAAGTTTAAAGTTAGTTAGCGACACTGACAACTGGGGTTTTAACATAGATATTTCTATTGTCTTGAACAATACTTTTGTCAACTTTCGTACTGCTGCGTTAAACGTAATATAAATATTAAAAAAAAATTTTTTATAAGATATAGGTTAGCAAAACTGTCAACTGGGGTGTTTGGGTCATTAATACCCACAGTACGTTTCACATACGTCGAATAATGTTCATGCTAAGTTCGGTACTGATAGGCCAAACAAAATAGAAGCATTTTCAAAATTTTTAATTTAAAATAGTCTTGGCAACACTGCCTCACTACATGAATCAAGACAGCCCTGGCGGTCCTGAGATAGTCTAGCCAAGACATTGGCAACGACACTTCAACCATCTCTCAACGCCTTGTGGTACATAAGATATATTTTTTGTCACGGACGGACTAACCACGCGGGAATAAAATGTCCCTTATTGTTAGCTACGCTATAAAGAAACAAAGCACATACATATGCTTGAAATTGACAAAACATCTTTTTTTTTTTGAGTCAGTTAAGAAAGAAAATAATTTGTAGCTTCGCAGGCTCCTAGGATTTGTAACTTCTAACGGAAAATGAAAAAGTCTTAACTGCGTTCTGTACACAAAATTAAGCCATAATAGTAAAAAAAATGGGCTTTAAAACATCGTTCCTCTCTCTGGCCTGGGCAGAAGAAGTTTTGCTATGTATCGTACTATGTTACGATACAGTCGCACACTAACAACGAGTTCCTATTTTGGTTTGACTTTTCTTACTGAAGGGAGACACGAGTGAAATGTCTCCGGGAATGCAAAGTGGAACTAATTCTCTAATTACCATATATATCTTTGATCTAAAATTCGCTTTAATCTTACCAGAACAGTAGCTCCGTACCTTTCTACCTTAGTCCTATGAATTATTCAGAATGGACTTGCTTAAAACTAAGAGTCCCTTCCTTTTCTCTGGGCTTTCTCTCTTCTTTAGAGAGGAAAGGGAGGTTGCGAATGACGAGACAAAAGGAAGAAGAATAACAGTAAAGGAAAAGGATATAGTAATGGTAATAGTAATAATGGTGATAAACACAAGTAAAAAAGAAAATAAGGTAAATGAAAGAAAAACTGTAAATCATTTACAATTATTAGCATTGGAAAAGATCATACTTCTACGCTTCTCTGCGCCATCTCTTTATGGAAAAGTGAAAAAATTAAATATACAGAGTGAGTCATAAGTTCGTGTGATTTCTATTTTAAAATTATGGGATTAACTGTCATTCCTGCGTTCATAATGTCGAAGGTATGTCTTCACTCAGTGAGCACTGTAATGACAAGAGCTTTAATTTAGGAACTATCCTGGCATTTTCTTTGTGAAACTAAATAAAACGCTACTGAACTGTAGTCCGAATAACTCCCATGCATATAACAAACTGAAATAAGTACTCACATTGATGTTACATATTTTTTTTTACAAAATATTACCGCCATTTAAACAAAAGATTCTTTAAAAATACTTTTTATTGGGTGAATAATTATGCAAAGCCAGGAAAATTTTTAACTATCCCCCCAGATTAAAACTGAGTATTTTATTATTTTTTTCCGATCAGCAGCATTCTTCGCGTCGTCCCAGTGTACTACAGCAAACCGGTTGAGATTGTCTGAAGTGTGAAAAGGAAATAAACACGGGAACAGAAATTGAGAATTATTAGGAGCAAGAATCTTTCGTCGTGGATTGATGAACAAGGGTTTTTAGTTAAAGATTGACTAAATGTATTGTATGGAGTAATACATTGTTTGGAACGGAAAACTAAAGAAGAGAAATTGGAAGAAATGTGGACAAAGAGAATGAAGAAATATCAACCGGATGGAAAATATGTGTAAAGAAAATGCTGAAGAGTGTAGGCGAGAAATGAACAAAACTAGAGGCAATAAAAGAGAAAAAACTGTTTAGGACATTGGTTAGGCAGAAATTGAAATCTATAGAATAGTGTGTAATTAAAGGTATATGTAAGTGAATAACAAAGACAAAGACGACGGGTGAAACTTCTTGATAGTCAAGGAAAATAAATCCTAAGATATCGAGGTTAATGATGTAGATAAAAGGACCTACTATTTTCGTCAGAACGTTGCTGATGCTAATAATGATGATGATGATGGTACGTCAGACTGAAATAACTAATGTCACGCATTAGTGTATACACTAATTATTTGACTTACACGACTCCGTCTCTTCCTTTGGATGCTCTTGGATACTCCCCAAAGACGAGAAATCGCCATGTTAAGTACATTATTTTGGATCTGATTTCGGAGATTTAGAGGTGCTAAGGACAGTTAAAGGCGGCCTAAACAAACTAATATAAGTTAAGCTAACCCAATCGAACATAACCTAGCCTAACATTCACTCTTTCAACGATTCGGGTGGAGTTTCCAAAGAGTAGCCCTTCCTTTATTGAAATTCTTGTCATTTCAACTGTTGTTAATTTGAAACGGAAAATTGTGAAACACAGAAGTAAAATAATCAAAGAATATTTGATTTGCTTTAAAAATATTCACTGCCAAAATTTACATTTCAAAACAAATCAATGTTTTAAACTGAATTATAACTTGATACAAGAATTTACGTAAACATTAAACACTAGGAGTGGATTTAACAAATGATATATGGTAAACATATTTCTCTACAAGGTTGAATTAGTAAATTTATATATTCAAGGTACTCGCGGTATGCGTAACGCAATATAGGCTCTCGACTTAGGTGCTTATAATGTTCACTGTGAATTGCTTATAAGTAAGCTAAACGAACTGAACCTTCCTGACTTATGTAAATGAGCCTTCCTGACTTCTGGAGAGTTCTAAATGGAAATTCCAGCCCTACTTTAGATACTCCCCAGAATAGTTCAAAACAGTAATGTTTAGGTTAGGTTAGGACGTATTGGGCTATCCCAGCTTATATTCGTTAGTTTAAGTCATATTTAATTTGGCTGAACGTTTTTAGTTCTTCGAAATCAGATAAAAATAATGTACTGACATGGTGATTTCTCGTCCAGGGGAGTATCCAAAGAGCATCCGAAATTCCAAGAATGGATGCGTTACGCATGCTAAATCCTTAAACTAACTAAATTTACCTTACCCAACCTTCTCAATGTAGGAAGGATAGATAAATTAACTAAATTTAAACCTTCTCAATATAGGAAGGATAGATAAAGTAAATGAACAGTCCTCATTCTCAAAGTAAGGGGGAAGTTACCCTCGTGAGATTAAAGATTATGAAATAAAATGCTGGATATTAGTGCACATACCCATTGTGGTATACTAACCCAAGATCCAACCGCGCTCACCTTTGGCGCGTGAGGTCTTCGGTTCGATCCCTGCTTTTGTCATGTGGATTTGTGGTGGGCGAACATCGTGTGTATGTGGAGGGGAGTTCGGTGTTCAGTTTTCTTCCACCAATTCTCCCACAATCGTCTATTTGGCCGGAGCCAAAGTTGCCTAAAGGCCTTGAACGAAATTCTAATTCAAACAAGACCTACACTCTTAAAAATATTGGTGTTCTAGAACACCAAAATTGGTGGCAATGCAGTTGCCACTCCAATTGGTGTTGTAGGACACCACACCGAGTGTTTGTGCGACACCAAAACTGGTGTTATACAACACCAAAGAAGGTGTAGCAAATCCCTGCAACACTGAATCTAGTGTTCTACAACACTATATTCAGGGTTTGCTACACCTTCTTCGGTGTTGTGTAGCACCAGTTGTGGTGTCTCACAAACTGTCGGTGTAGTGTTCTACAACACCAATTGGAGTGGCAACTGCATTGCCACCAATTCTGGTGTTGGTTAACACCAATCGGAGTGTTAACTCAGTTGCCTGTTTTCTGCCTGAGCAGAAATTTTAAAAAAAATCCTAGACCTTTATGTTGACAGCCTTAGTGACCTCCCAAATTATCGCAGAGGCATGATTCATACCTCGTTGGAAAGCTTACGAAACGCAGATTAGAAACGAGGTAACATTTGTCACGATTCGTGTGTCAGTTGTAGAAGAAAAATTATTGAAAAAAGCAAATGGAACAAAATAACATTTTCTGAAATTCCTGGGACGCTGTAAATACAACGCGGACAAAATGACGCTAACTTGTACGCTAGACACTGGTGTCAATAATATAAAAAAAAGCCTTTCAATAATACCAGTACCAATAATATCGGACATTGGTGTCAATAATATCGGTATCATACACTGTGAATTATATATATCATATCATATACAGTGAAATAAAATTTTGGATCCACATACATCCGAAGAACACATGTGTAGTTTCGAGAAGGTGTAGAAGAAGATTACAAAATATTACATCTAATAATGTATATTGTCTGAATAAAAATGCTTACAAACTATCAAAGTATAATTATTTAAATGACATCGCATATTATTTAATTGACATTACCGTGACAGCTCAGTAACAAACACTCCTGGTAAACATTTAAAAAAAATCCCTTTCGGTAGGCCTACAGGCTGAGGTAGATCTCGAAGTTTTTTTTTATTTTCAAAAATTCAAATCTCGCCTTATATGAGAGCTATCGAGAAACTATTTATTGTTTTGGAGATTATTCATCAAGAGCTGTTCAACGATACATCACAAGACATATAT